>CM039138.1:14607030-14700570 GCA_022036555.1 Microstegium vimineum | reverse complement strand
AGAGACCTTGTTTTGATGATCAGGCACCCAGGTACGCCAGGACCGCTCAGAGAGAACAGATCGGCACATGGCCGACTGAGGGGCAAGCTCAGTGCCCATGACAGGCTTGGCAAACGTGTTGATCAAAGGGAGCTGGAGGAGATGGCCAATGCCAGGGTACCTGATGAAGAAATATCTCCAGAGACCCTAACATCGGAAGGAGGCCGATGCAAGCGGTGGGAAGCAGTACTAGCCTACCCGGAAAACAAGCTTCCTCAGTGGTGCCCTAAGGGTCTGACCAAGACTTAGAAAAGGAGGATTCAACGCCAACGCCATGATGACCTGCATGATGATGAAGAACCCTCAAGGAGAAGCAATGGAGGCCAAAGCGCAAGGACAGGGATCCATCGGCAGATATTAATATGGTCGTCATGTTGCCGATGGAGTTCATGGCACCCGTCAGTGATGATGAAGAGACTGCCGACATGGCACAATTGGTGGCTAGATCCTATGACGGCTGTCTTTGAAAAGCCTGCCAATGACGAGAGGCAATATTTGAGAGCTTTGTTTGTTAAGGGCAAAGTGGATGGACAGCCGATGACGAAGATGCTGGTAGATGGCGGCGCGTCGATCAATATAATGCCATATGTCGTGTTCAGAAAGCTTGGGAAAGGCGACCGGGACTTAGTCAAGACCGACATGAAGCTCAAGGACTTCAAAGGCAATGTGTCGACGGCTATGGGAGCTGTGTGTGTTGACTTAACCATCGGCAGTAAAACTTTGCCGACAACATTCTTTGTGATCAGTGGCAAAGGCACCTACAACTTGCTGCTAGGAAGGGATTGGATCCACGCCAATTGCTGTATTCCTTCCACCATGCATCAAAGCCTTGTACAGTGGATCGGGGATAGAATTGAAGTCGTCCGAAGTGAAGCCCCATCTACTATTGCATCGGCAGAATCAGAAACTTATGAGCAGACCAGGTGCATATCTGGCGAAGCCTGGGACAAAGAGTTCCTTAAAGTTGCCAGTTACCGCATCAAGTCGATCCAAGCAGTCGGTCCTGAAGAAGAGTTTTAATGGATCGGTTCACTGACGACGGAAAACTGGGGCAGGGCTTCACGTCCGCCGGTGATTTGCTTGAAATTGACATCGGCGATGGTAGTAAACCTAGGCCTACTTTTATTAGTGCTAAGTTAGATTCCCAATGTAAGCAGCAGTTAACCGATTTATTGAAAGAGAATAAAGATTGTTTTGCTTGGGATTATACAAAGATGCCTGGTTTAGACCGATCAATAGTTGAACATCGGTTACCCATCAAGTCTGGTTTCCAGCCACATCGACAACCTACGCGCCGATGCAATCCTACTATTCTACCCGACATCAAGGCCGAGATTACAAAGTTAATCGAGGCTGGGTTTATTCGGCAATGCCGATATGCCGAATGGATTTCTAATGTGGTTCCTGTGTATAAAAAGAATGGAAAACTTCGTGTTTGCATTGATTTCAGGAATCTTAACAAGGCCACGCCGATGGACGGCTATCCGATGCCCGTTGCCGATCTGCTGATCGATGCTGCTGCTGGACATCAAATTATTAGTTTCATGGATGGTAATGCTGGGTATAATCAAATATTCATGGCTGAAGAAGACATATCCAAGACTGCTTTTCGATGTCCAGGTCACGTTGGCTTATTTGAATGGGTAGTCATGACTTTTGGCTTGAAGAATGCCGGTGCTACTTATCAGAGAGCAATGAATTTCATCTTTCATAAGTACATCGGCACGATAGTTGAAATCTACATTGATGATGTGGTGGTTAAGTCTGGAGATTTCGGGAAGCATCTTGCCGATCTGCGAAAAATATTGGGATGCACGAGGGAGCATGGGCTGAAAATGAATCCTAACAAGTGTGCATTCGGCGTATCGGCAGGGTAGTTCCTGGGTTTCATGGTGCATCAGAGAGGCATTGAAATCGGTAGAAAGTTCATTGATGCAATTAACAAGGTAGTTGCTCTTGCAAACAAGACTGAGCTGCAGTCCTTGATCGGCAAGATTAATTTCATCAGAAGGTTTATATCTAACTTATCTGGTAAGATTAAGTCCTTTAGCCATTGTTGAAGTTGAAAGCTGATCAAGAATTTACATGGAAAGAAGAACAACAGTTAGCCTTGGAGGAGATCAAGAGATATTTGGTGAACCCTCCAGTCTTGGTTCCACCTCAACATGGTAAGCCTTTCAGGTTATATTTGTCTGCCAATGACGGTGTTATCGGGTCAGCCTTAATTCAAGAATTTGAAGGGAAGGAACGTGTAATATATTATCTGAGCAGAAGGTTGGTGGATGCTGAAACCAGGTATTCGGCCATAGAGAGATTATGCTTATGTCTATATTTCTCTTGCACGAAATTGAGGCATTATTTACTATCGGCTGAATGCACTGTTGTTTGCAAAGATGATGTGGTTAAGTACATGTTGTCAATGCCGATTTTAAGTGGACGAATCGGTAAGTGGATTCTGGCACTTTCAGAGTTTGACCTAAGGTATGAATCGGCTAATGCTGTTAAGGGTCAGGTAATGGCCAATTTTGTTACTCAGCATTGTAATGTGGTGAGCTCTGTTGAGATTGCTCCTTGGACTTTATTCTTTGATGGGTCTACATGCAAGGATGGAGCAGGTATCGGTATTCTCTTGATTTCACCCCGAGGACAGAAGTATGAAGTCTCGTTGCCGATTGTTGCTACTTCAACAAACAATCAGGCTGAGTACCAGGCTTTACTTAAGGGGTTAGAATTACTCAGGGAAGGGCGTGCCAATGCTGTTGAAATCTTCGGTGATTCCATGTTAGTGATTAACCAATTGATCGGGACGTATGAATGCTGAAGTGAAGTTTTGATTGCAGCCATGAACGGTGTTTGCAGTTGTTAAGAGAATTCAAAGAGTATCGCCTTGAGCACATTCCTAGGTTGCATAATGAAGAGGCCAATCGGTTGGCACAGAATGCTTCAGGGTATCAGCCGATTCAGGAGTCACGACATCGGTAACAGTTGCCGATGATTGGAAAAAGGAGATTGCCGATTACTTAAGGAATCCATCTAAGAAAGTTGAGAGGCGTTTAAGGTTCCAAGCTACTAAGTATGTGCTCCTCGACGATGAATTGTATTATCGGACGATTGATGGAGTTTTGCTTAGATGCCTTGGCAAAGAGGAATCAAAAGTGTTGATGGGTGAAATCCATGAAGGTGTGTGTGGAGCACATCAATCGGCATTCAAAATGAAGTGGATGATTAGGCGGAATGGATATTATTGGTCGACAATCCTTGAAGATTGCTTCAATTATTTCAAAGGGTGACAAGACTGTCAGAAGTTTGGTAACGTACAGAGGGCACCTGCATCGACAATGAATCCTATAATCAAGCCTTGGCCGTTCAGAGGATGGGCTATCGATCTCATCGGCCAAATTTATCCGCCATCGAGTAAGGGGCATAAGTTTGTACTTGTTGCTATCGATTACTTCACTAAATGGGTTGAGGCAATCCCTTTGAAGAAAGTGACATCGACAAACATGGTAGATTTCGTCAAAGAACATATTGTTTACCGATTCGGTATTCCTCAGACTATTACTACCGATCAAGGAACCATGTTCACATCGGGAGAGTTTGATGAATTTGCTGCTAGTATGGGGTTCAAGGTGTTGAATTCTTCTCCTTATTATGCATAGGCTAATGGACAAGCTGAAGCAACTAATAAGGGGGTTATTAAGCTTATAAAGCGCAAGATTGAAGAGAACCCTAGAAGGTGGCATGTGGTGTTAAACGAAACCTTATGGTCATATCAGATGGCTTGTCATGGTGCAACCAAGGTCTCGCCGTATCAGTTGGTCTACGGACACGATGTTGTCCTGCCTTGGGAAATTAAAGCTGGTTCTAGGCGGTTATCTTTTCAGGATCAATTGACGACCGATGATTATGCTACTCTGATGAAAGATGAGTAGAAGATTTGACAGGTCATCGGTTAAGGGCATTGATTAGTATTGAGGAGAATAAGAAGAGGGTTGCCATATGGTATGACAAGAAAGTAAAGGTCAAGGAGTTTTCCGATGGCGATTTGGTGTGGAAGTTGATTTTACCGATCGGGACTAAGAGTTCTAAATTTGGAAAGTGGTCTCCTAATCTGGAGGGTCCTTATCGGGTAAAACAGTCTGCTCCTAGCAATGCGTACATTTTGGAAACTCTCGAAGGAGTTGCATTCTCTGGAGCGATCAACGACAAATACTTAAAGAAGTATTACCCTAGTATATGGGTAGATGCATAGTGCTCAGTTGAATGCCGATGAAAGAAAAATTATATAAGCATCGGTAAAAATGTACTGACATTATATTACAAGAGCCAAAATCAAGTATCAAAGTTACATTTGCCGATACAACAAATTGATTACAACAAAGAGTGGATGACTGATATCGCGCGCAGGCGAATTTGTTCTATCTCATCCATCTCCTTGGCATCGGCATCGGCAGAGCCCTCAACTGGCTTGATCTTCTTCTTCAACAAGATGGCTTGTCGGGCATTCTGGTCTCTTTCTTGCCGCAGAGCCCTAATGGTGTCGGACAGTTGGGCTTTCTGCTGGTTGGCTGCAGTCAGAGCCTCCTCAACCCTTTGTAGCTCAGCCACTAGCTCCTCCTTCTTCGCCGATAGCTGAATGATTTCTTGATCGAGGCTGGAGTTGGAGATTTCTGCCTGGCCGATGCTCTTGTGCTTTTCATCGGCAATATTTGTAAACTTGAGCTTCTCTTCCTCGGTTTGAGATTGGGCAGCCCTATCGGCAATGCAACGGGAGAGCCTCTGGTATTGGATTTGCTTGCTGTCGAGGAAGGTGGCCTGGAAAAGAATTTCCTCCATATCGGCAGGGAGGTGGCCGTGGATATCTTTGAAAGCTATCCTTGCTGCGGTTGAGTCTTGGATAAGCTAGGACGTGTCTTGTAGCAGCAAGGAGAGCAATTCTTCCAGTTTGAGCTTGACATCTGTCGATAGAGCTGGAACAGAGCTTTCTTCGTCCTCATCATCATCGGGAATGTCGATGGCGAAGGAGAATAAGCTGTCTGCTCGAGCAGGGCCTTCTTGGTGCTCCTCCTCGTCCTAAGGGTTGATGCCGAAGGAGAATAGGCTATCCGGAGAGTCTTGGGCCTGAGAACAAAGAAGTCAAAATATGCCGATCATAAAGTTATACTGGAATTTTTAGGTAACCGACTTACCATCTTGAAGTGAATTTCTTGTCGGGGACTTGGCGTACTGGATGGTCCGGCCTCATCTTGGAAATCGGCAACAGTTGCCGATGGTTGAGCCTCTGCTGGGGAAGCGGTCGACGCTGTTGGTACTGGTGGTGTTGTCGCTGGAGTCGCTTCCGATGTAGTGGCTGGTTCTCGTGGTGGCGACACCGTCCTCTCATCGGGAATTTCGGCTAGCAGTGCCGATGCCGATGTCGCCTCCGTTGCAGCGGCGGTACTATCTCCTGATCAGGAACATCGTCCAACGGGCGATCGGGGATAGGAGTCGATGAGGGTTCTGCCGATGGCGCGCCGGCGGTTGGTGGTGCAACTGGAGCCGATGACAGTCCTGCTGGTGGTGCATCGGTGGTTGATGGTGCAGTTGGAGCCGATGGCGAAGATGGGCTGGCCAGCCTCAGACGCCTTTTCTTCTTTGGCGCGGCAGCAGGAGATCCGACCCGTTTCGATGAAGACTGGGGGGCATCGGCAGCAGGACTGGGAGGTGCTTGTCTACTTGAAGCAGCTGCCGATGACCACATTGCCTGGGAATATACAGCAAGTTATACAAAATAAAATGTTGCCAATAAAACTGTATGTAATCGGTATGGGTAAAGATGAGTTTACTGCATGAACCCGCGTCAGGGCAGCAGCAGCGGACGATGTAGCCTTGGCTCTTGCAGGTGTCGGCGTAGGTACCTGTTGAGGAGTGAAGGCAGCTAGCGTAGGGGCTTTGTTGCCGATGAGTGATATGGGACCCATGTTGGAATACGAGGTTGCTACGCTAGCCGGAAAACAAAACTTTTCGACCTCATAAAACAAGATCTACTGCTAGTTATAGGTTACGGGATTACCACTAGACGCGCAGGTGCAGCGGAAGACGACTTGATGTAGTCGTGCGCGTCGCAGCAGGCAGTGCAGTTGCGTGGTCGTCCGTCTCAACGTCCCCTTCGCGCGGTTCGTCCTTGTGCTGCAGATGCAGCACCTCCGAGGAATCCCACACGTACAAGGAGGAAGCGTTGCGTCTCCGGACTACTAGGTCCGCGAGGAGCAAAAGGCGCGAGTGTGGGGAGGCGACGACGGCTGCCAAAAGGCGTGGATCAATCTCGCCCCACGCCCACCCTTGCTTATATAGGCGTCCTGACGAGCTCCCACGTTGGAGGCCCATTAGTAACCCTAAACCTAGTCTAATTCGGGTCCAACCCGAATTAGGCTTCCAGCCCTTTAAGCATGCGACCCTATGGGCTCACGCATACATAGACATGGCCCAAGTACTCTTACTCGACCAATAGTTGATAGAGGCCTCTAGCAAGGCGTGTCAACTCCTATGCATACGCTATGATCATATCAGACGAACCACTATGACCATGTACAAGTTATTCCCTTTGCCACTCGATATATGGTTCAACTCGTGGGTTAACACTTAACCCAAGCACGGCCATGCATTTATTGATCCAATCACATGAGTGATCCAGTGATATCTCTCTCACAAAGAGAGGGGCAAATTCCATCTTGATTGTCTATGTCTCATAGCATGTTTCCCGACCACCCAATGACCACCTTTATAACTACCCAATAACGGAGTAGCGTTTGATAGTCCCTAAGTAGATCGTTTCACATCTTGAGTACATACCACAATCTCAGGTCTAAGGACATAACGTACATGACATGAATAGAGACTTTCTCTTGTTGGGTCAGTCCAGCCTACATGTCTCACATGTGCCCACATTATTAGTTTGACATCTCCATGTCTATGACTTGTGAAACATAGCCATCAACTAATACATGTGCTGGTCTAATATTCAAGTGTGCTCTTACAAGAATGCCGACCAGGGACAACTTTAAGAATAACCATTCAGGTAATTGAGTTCCACAAACAATTCACATAATCGTGAATCAATACTATTTGTCTATAATGGATATTCAAAGAACACTTTATTAATCATGGATACAATCGGAATATAATCATCTACATGATTAGCTCTAGGGCATATTCTTAACAGTCTCCCACTTGCACTAGAGTTAATCTCTTAGATGTCTAATCCCCATAGACCTCAAGTGTGCCTCATGCTTAGCCTATGGAAGAGCCTTTGTCAAAGGATCTGCAACATTCAAATCCGTATGTATCTTGCACATTTTGATCTCATCTCGACCGATGAACTCTCGAATAAGATGAAACTTCCGCAGTACATGTTTGTTCTTTTGGTGATTCCTTGGCTCCTTAGCCTGCGCTATCGCCCCATTGTTGTCACAATGTATATTCAATGGGCCGGATGCATTTGGAAACACCCCAAGCTCAATGAGGAACCTCCTCATCCAAACACCTTCCTTTGCAGCGGCAGAAGCTGCAATGTACTCGGCTTATGTTGTAGAATCAGTCACCGTCTCCTGCTTGGAACTTTTCCATCTTACAGCACCACCATTTATTGTGAACACAAAACCTGATTGAGATTGTGAATCATCTATGTCAGTTTGGAAGCTAGCATCGGTGTAACCATTTACAACGAGCTCCTCATTACCTCCATAGATTAGGAACACATCTTTAGTCCTTCTCAAGTACTTAAGAATGTTTTTAACAAGCGTCCAGTGACTCTCACCTGGATTGGCTTGGTACCTGCTCGCAACACTTAGAGCATATGAGACATCTGGGCGAGTACATATCATGGTGTACATGATGGAACCAACTGCCGAAGCGTATGGAACCTTACTCATTCGTTTCCGCTCATCAGCTGTCGAAGGACACTGCTTCTCGCTGAAACGTATACCATGTGACATAGGCAAGAACCCTTTCTTGGATTGTTCCATGTTGAACCATTTCAACACCTTATCAATGTATGTCTCTTGACTTAATCCTATAAGCCTCTTTGATCTATCTCTATAGATTTTGATGCCCAAAATGTATGTTGCTTCTCCTAAATCCTTCATAGAAAAACTATTATTCAGTGAAGTCTTTACAGATTGCAACATAGGAATGTCATTCCCAATCAATAGTATGTCATCCACATACAAGATTAGAAATACAACAGCGCTCCCACTTTCCTTCTTGTAAACACAAGGTTCTTCTTCATTTTGACGAAAGCCAAACCCTTTGATCACTTCATTAAAATGAATGTTCCAACTCCGAGATGCTTGCTTCAACCCATAAATGGATTTCTGTAGCTTGCATATTTTTCTAGCATTATTAGGATCAATAAAACCTTCAGGCTGTATCATATACACGTCCTCCTCCAAATTTCCATTTAGAAAGGCTGTTTTAACATCCATCTGCCAAATCTCATAATCAAAATAAGCATCAATTGCTAGAATGATCCGGATAGATTTAAGCATCGCTACCGGCGAGAATGTCTCGTCGTAGTCAACTCCTTGAACTTGCCGAAAACCCTTTGCAACAAGTCGAGCTTTATAGACGTGAACGTTTCCATCCATATCATTTTTCTTTTTATAGACCCATTTGCACTCAATAGGTTTAACCCCATCAGGCAGGTCAACCAAGTTCCAAACTTGATTGTCTCCCATGGAATCTATCTCGGATCTCATGGCACTTTGCCACTTCTCAGAATCTGGGTCCATCATTGCTTCCGCGTACGTTGCAGGTTCGTCATCGTCTAACAACAACACTTCCCCACGTGCCTCACGGATTCTTGCTGACCTTCGTGGTTGTGGTGGTGTTTCTCTTGCCACAGGTATCTCAACTTGTTCTGCTACATTAGCATCACTCGTAGAGTTATCTCCTATTGGCTCATCTTGAACTTCTTCAAGATACACCTTTTCTACACTTTTCTCTTTGTTGAGAAACTCTTTCTCTAAGAAAACACCATTCCGAGCAACAAACACTTTGCCCTCTGATCGGTTGTAGAAGTAATACCCCAAAGTTTCCTTTGGATATCCCACGAAAAAGCATTTGTCCGACTTGGGTGTAAGTTTATCTGACATAAGTCGTTTGACATAAACTTCACAACCCCAAATCTTTAGAAAAGACAAACTGGGACTCTTACCAGTCCATATCTCATATGGTGTCTTGACTACGGACTTAGACGGTACCCTATTCAATGTGAAAGCGGTTGTTTCTAGAGCGTATCCCCAAAATGAGAGTGGTAGGTCTGACTGGCTCATCATAGACCGAACCATGTCCAACAAAGTTCGATTACGTCGCTCGGACACGCCGTTTCTCTGAGGCGTTCCAGGTGGCGTAAGCTATGGAACAATTCCGCAACTCTTTAGATGATTGCAAAACTCATGGCTCAAATATTCGCCTCCTCGATCAGATCGCAAGGCTTTAATTTTCTTGCCACGTTGATTCTCTACTTCATTCTAAAATTCTTTGAACTTTTCAAATGTTTTAGACTTATGCTTCATTAGGTAGACATATCCATATCTACTAAAGTCATCAGTAAAAGTTATGAAGTATTGAAATCCACCTCTAGCTGTCGTGCTCATTGGTCCACATACATCAGTATGTACGAGTTCCAACAAGTCAGACGCCCTCTCAGGAAATCCTTTGAATGGCGCCTTGGTCATCTTGCCTAGTAGGCAAGCCTCACATGTCTCGTATGATTCAAAATCAAACGAAGCTAGAAGACCATCATCATGGAGCCTCTTCATGTGATTCTCACTTATATGACCCAAACGACAATGCCACACATATGTAGAACTTAACTCATTAAGCCGAGGCCTTTTAGCATTAACATTACAGATAGGTGTATCATCAAGATTTAAAATAAACAATCCATTCACAATGGATGCAAAAGCCACAAACATGTCATTCTTTGAGATCACACAACCATTTTCTTTACTCGCAAATGAATAACCATCCTTCATCAAACATGAAGGTGACAAAATGTTTCGACTTAAACTAGGAATAAAATAACAATTATTCAACTCCATGATAAATCCTGACGGGAGGTGAAGTTGCATCGTCCCTACGTTCAATGCAGCAACTCTTGCATTATTGCCCACGTGGAAATCAACTTCGCCTCTTCTCATGCTTCTTCTTACCATTCCCTGCATCGTATTGCAAATATGAGCAACCGATCCGGTATCAAATACCCAAGAGTTAATGTAAGAATCAGCGAGAAAAATGTCTGTAACATAAACGACAAGTGTACAAGCAGCGGGAGTACCTTTACTACCGCCATCCTTCTTTAAGGACTCCAAGTACAGCTTGCAGTTCCTCTTCCAGTGAGCTTTCCCCTTACAATGAAAGCATATTGCTTCAGCAGCTGGTCCATTATCCTTGGGTGCAGGAGGAGGGTTTGGCTTAGAGATCTCATCTTTAGCCTTCGCCTTCTTCTTCCACCCAGCCCTCCTTTTAAAGTTAGGCTTGTTTTGGACCGCCATCACATGGCTACTGCCTACTGCCTTCTTGATATCAGCTTCTGCTGTTTTAAGCATGCCACACAATTCATTCAAGCCCTTCTCCGCCCCATGCATATGGTAGTTCGAGATGAAGTTTCCATAACTGGGCGGAAGAGACGCAAGAATGAAATCAGTTGCCAACTCTTGGCCAATTGCGAAGCCTAGCTTCTCCAACCTCTGAGTGTAACCAACCATCTTGATTACATGTGGACCTACAGGTGCGCCCTCAGCTAGCTTGGTTTCTGCAAGCGCCTTAGAGACATTGAACCTTTCAGTCCGCACTTGAGTTTGGAACATATCTTCAAGCGCCACGATCATATCGTTCGCTGAATGATTGTTGTCGAACTGCATCTATAGATCAGGTTCCATACAAGCAAGCATGAGGCAACCCACTTCAAGATCAGCATCACATGCTTTCTTGTAAGCGGTTTTCTCTGCAGCAGGCGCATTATCATCAGGTTCATCTGGTAATGGGGTGTCTAGAATATCTTCCTTTTTCTCAGCCTTGAGAACAATTCTCAGGTTGCGGATCCAATCCGCATAATTTGTTCCATTCAACTTATCTTTCTCAAGAATTGATCGCAAAGTAAATGGTTGATTACTGGGAGCCATCTACAACAAAAGTAATGCAAAATACTAAGACAATGTATCCATGAAGGAGTAAATTATATCAAAATAAAACATACTCCCACTAAAATCAATATCCCTCAATTGATACTTAGTGATTCAAGACCCACAACTAACAAGTCAACTAGTGAGCTTTAGCATCACCGCTAGAAGACATGGTAGATCGGTAAGCAATACTTTGCTAATCATATCACATATGACTCTTGTTGTTGGGCAGCATCTCTATGTTACGCTCAACCTTCCCATGCTTCAAGGTCCCTAACCGTTAGGATAACCTTGTTCAAGTAACCAAACCTTCTGCTTGTAAGTGTCCGACACGAACCTGTCTAGTCAAGGAAAATCAGTGGCACCCTAATTTTATAGACCCACCACCAATCGTACAAGACACGTGACAGTGCAAGGTTTGGGGAAGCATTCAACTTAAACATTGCTGAGGGATCATTCTACTTTACTATCATATTCATGTAGACAAAACATAATAGCGAACAATAAAAGTAGAACAAAATGAGAATCACATTCACACATAGTGACTTGGTATGGCCCTTTAAATAATGGTGATCTCCATCTCCATCATCTTGCCCATCATGGTGATCTTCATCTCTATGATCCACGTGTGACATCCTTCTTGTGATAAATCCTCCAAGAACTATCTTACCGCAAGCTATACTAATTACATAGTCGCAAGATCACAAGATGGCACGCAGGCCAATATATCAAAAAACAACACATATGGCTCCAGCCGTGCTGCTTACATGTCACGCAGGGCATGAAAATTACATACAATCACATAGTCCATACCAACCACATCAACTCCTGCAAAAACAAGTTAGGCGTAGAACAATTCTAGGCGCTATGACAGACAGCAACGGCGATCCCGCTGACCTCATCAGACTGATCTCATCAGCTAAAATTGACTAGGATTACATAGATCGCATCTACTCCCGACGCGCATCACATGCGCCCGGCTTATGACCTAGGTTTCAATTCGATCAATCTAATTGATCTCCAACTCGCCCTGACTGGATTTACTTGTATCTATTAACTCGGATGGCGGAATTCCGACCGGTACGAGTAGGTTGATGCAATACCATCGCAGCAAGACATGAACCAAAGTCTGAGATTCATCATAAAACCCGCATATCACCATATGCTAAGATCTGAACCTATAACGAGGCAGTAACGGCTCTGATACCACTGTTGGAATACGAGGTTGCTACGCTAGCCGGAAAACAAAACTTTTCGACCTCATAAAACAAGATCTACTGCTAGTTATAGGTTACGGGATTACCACTAGACGCGCAGGTGCAGTGGAAGACGACTTGATGTAGTCGTGCGCGTCGTAGCAGGCAGTGCAGTTGCGTGGTCGTCCGTCTCAACGTCCCCTTCGCGCGGTTTGTCCTTGTGCTCCAGATGCAGCACCTCCGAGGAATCCCACACGTACAGGGAGGAAGCGTTGCGCCTCCGGACTGCTAGGTCCGCGAGGAGCAAAAGGCGCGAGCGTGGGGAGGCGACGACGGCTGCCAAAAGGCGTGGATCAATCTCACCCCGCGCCCACCCCTTGCTTATATAGGCGTCCTGATGAGCTCCCACGTTGGAGGCCCATTAGTAACCCTAAACCTAGTCTAATTCGGGTCCAACCCGAATTAGGCTTCCAGCCCTTTAAGCGTGCGACCCTATGGGCTCACGCATACATAGACATGGCCCAAGTACTCTTACTCGACCAATAGTTGATAGCGGCCTCTAGCATGGCGTGTCAACTCCTATGCATACGCTATGATTATATCAGACGAACCACTATGACCATGTACAAGTTATTCCCTTTGCAACTCGATATATGGTTCAACTCGTGGGTTAACACTTAACCCAAGCACGGCCATGCATTTGTTGATCCAATCACATGAGTGATCCAGTGATATCTCTCTCACGAAGAGAGGGGCAAATTCCATCTTGATTGTCTATGTCTCATAGCATGTTTCCCGACCACCCAACGACCACCTTTATAACTACTCAATAACGGAGTAGCGTTTGATAGTCCCTAAGTAGATCATTTCACATCTTGAGTACATACCACAATCTCAGGTCTAAGAACATAACGTACATGACATGAATAGAGACTTTCTCTTGTTGGGTCAGTCCAGCCTACATGTCTCACATGTGCCCACATTATTAGTTTGACATCTCCATGTCTATGACTTGTGAAACATAGCCATCAACTAATACATGTGCTGGTCTAATATTCAAGTGTGCTCTTACAAGAATGCCGACCAGGGACAACTTTTAGAATAACCATTCAGCTAATTGAGTTCCACAAACAATTCACATAATCGTGAATCAATACTATTTGTCTATAATGGATATTCAAAGAACACTTTATTAATCATGGATACAATCGGAATATAATCATCTACATGATTAGCTCTAGGGCATATTCCTAACAACCCATTATCCGAAGATTGAAGGGCTTGCCACTTTTTCTCATCGTGGGGATCGGATCATCGGCCTGTCAAGCGCAAAAAAGGTTAAGTACCGATGATGGAAGCAAAGTAATAAAGAACACATCGGGATAAAGACTTACCGCGTCATCGGGGATGATATGATCGGCGTCAATCTTGTGCCGATCATAATGCGATGACTTAGCAAATAATTGGCGCCTCCATTCTTGCCACCAGGACTTGTACTCATTCGTGATGAAGGAGGTTGGTGACCAGGAGGACAGGTCAATGTCTGATATGTCAGCATCGGGAGGAAGATTGATGACCTTGTTCCAGTCTAGAGCACTGGAGATTGTCTGCCTAGGCTTCACTACTTTGGAGTAGCAGAGTTTAATCGGCAGTTGGCCAAATGCCAGTTGTCTCGCTGTTGTCGATGGGTAGTAGAACTCGAGAGATGGAGAGCATTCTTCCCAGATCCTAAGATGTTCATTGGAATAGCTCGAGGAGTGATGCTGGCCTTCATGATTACTTGGTTCTCAGGCACGTTCCCATCGGTAAGGTTGAACAGCAGCAGGAACTGATTGTTTTCGTCGACATATGGCCACCAGAGCCGTTCCGTGGCGGGAAGTCCATTATAAAACTTCTGAAAAAATGCGCCGAATTGCTCTACATCGGCATCGGTCCCTGGCAGCACTATAATGGCCTCTCCGAAGTTGAGTGGAGGGCGAGTTGCCGATTCATCATCCCCATACTGGTAATCTTCCGATATATCCCTCGGGAATTGTTCGGCGAACAAGTCGAATTGAAGCGCTTTCTGCATATGTGCGTTCAGCCACATGTTGATGAACCACCAGGGACCCCCAAGATTGCCGATGGCTTCACCTAGCAGTAACTTCTGGGATACTTGATGTAAAAGGCGGTATACTGCTCCAAGAAGGTATCTGCCCAAGGGAAGTCTTGTCCCATCGGCAAGTAGCTCGGCTGCTGGAAGATGCATAATGGTCGGTCCAACTGCTCTGCCCTAGAAGATAAATTTCTCAAGCTACATATTCAGGAAAGTGGCGTGCTCCCGTTGGTTTACTGATCCGGTCTTCTGGTACTCATGAATATAGCCTGTCCAGCCGCCGATGTTCCGGGTGTTCACCTTGTACTCAGCTTTTCTGTTGAATAAAGTAAAGGTATCGGCAGAGGAGACGTCCAAGCCGGTCAACATATGAACTTCGGCAAGGGTAGGGGTGGTTGGTCCGTGTCGGAAAAGAAAAGCATTCATGGTATCCGACCAGAAATAGGAGGTAGCCATCAGCATATTCTCATTCTTCTCCATATCGGCAATGGAGAGCCTAATGCACTGGTCCAAGTTGCGCTCTTGCCAGTATACTTGCTGCGCCCTAGCAACCCTGAGGTACCAGGTTTTCCACCCCTTGGTAGGCTTGGGCCATGACCGGAAAGCATCCTTCCACAGTCCTAAACCGAAACGTTCGGATCTAAAAGGGATTCGGTTTTTTTCTGCGTTGATTATGAAGGTGGGATCCGGATTCCCCATGGGGCCTAGGCAGCTGAAGTTAGATTGAGCAAGTGGGATCACTACCTTGTTGTATAGTTCCTAGGGTTCGAAAAAGAAGAAAAGGGGAAGAATCAAAAAAGGAACGGGGATAGTTATGGATTCATGCGAAAAGGAACTAGCAGGAGGTTGGATTAGGTATTACCTTGGGGATGTCAACTTGGATCGCCATTGAAGCAGGAAGAGATCTTGCGATTCGTCCTTGGATTGCGGAAGGAACTGTTGCTTGGGCTTGTGTTCTTCGGAGGCGCTGCCGGAGGTTGAAGACGAAGACAGAAGGTGTGAAAGTGAAAATGGACTCGGGGTAAAAGGCAGATTGGATCCTGGTAACTTTTATAGATTTTGGAGTTTTGGTTCACACTGTGTAGGAATATGGAGAGGTCCGCGGTAGATACGCGCGATGATCGAGGGAATTTGCAACTGTTTGTGCTACAATCGAGGGATTTTATTATTAAATTGCGGTTTCGCGCGCGGGGGATCGAGGAAACTGTGCATTTATCTCGAAGGTAACGGCTACAGCAACGGCTACAGTAGAGAGAATTTCGGCACGTAAAGTATTATACGCTCCGAAACTGGGGGGCATGTGTTGACACTGTTTTTTAGCATGTGTCAAATGAGCTAAGGCTTGACTGGTCAGCCGCCGTTCTCCATCGGCATCAGGAAATCGTGAGCCAGTATTTGCCGATGAGAGTGCTCCGGGAAGACTAAGTGTATTGCCGATGGAGGCTGGATGGTCCTTGCCGATAAGGTTAGATGGTGAAGTTGAGTAGCTTAAGTCATAAATGCCGATTGCCGATGAGAAGTTGATGCCGATTGCCGATAAGGAGATGTTGCCAATTGCCGATGAAGAGTGGTTGCCGATTGCCGATAGGTTGGTGAAGACAGTTATCAGTACAAGGTTGCCGATCGGGAAATATTGCCGATGCCGATGGGCATGAGGTGCCGATAGAGTGACTTAGCACTCGATGTTAGCAGAAGGCTGCCGGTGGTCAAAGAAGGAAGTCGCGGATTGAAGGGATCTGCCGATGGAAAGTTTCCATCGAAGGGAAGACATAGGGAAACTAGTGATTTTATACCAGTATTATTATAGCAGTTTGAGTCTGACTCTTGCATGAGTCGTTTGTTTTCCTTTAAAATAGGTGTGTTTGTTTAGGAAAATAATATTATTGTTTTAGATTCGACTCCTGCGCGAGTCAGTTTCCTTAAAGATAGGAGTTTGTTTTAGGAAGGATACGAGTCGTGTCTTTGTATAACTCTCCATGCGGGAGTATAAATATGTACCCGAGGGTTACGTGTATGACAATCGATCCAATATCAATCAAACCAATTTTATTCTTATTCTACTTTTTATCGCAATTTATCCTTTGTGCATTAGTTATAGCTTATCAACGAGTTCTTCAAGCTTCGACGGGCTGCATCACCTTGATCTCCGTCAAATCCTTGCAAGTTCCGCGTGGGAGTACCTCTGAGCTTTGGCATCCAGGCGCATCGCTGTTGCCTCGTTCAGCTCTGCTCTAGTTATCCTGATCAAGCCTCAATCCTAGCATCCGGGCGCATCGCTGTTGTCTGGATTGGATCTTGTTCTAGTTATCGTCCTTGTCGATTAACTGGTCAAATCGACTGGCACGCCTCCGGATATCGAATTTCGGGTAGAAGCCCGAGGTGTTCGCAGATCCTGACGCTTTTTGTGTCAACAGGTGTCTTGCTGAGAGCCGCAGTTGGGGATGATGCTTAGCCAATGCAAAAGGGGTTGCAGCACGGGAGTAGGCTTTGCTATAGGTGGGAAGGACGATAGCATGTTCGGTAAGATCAGTGAGTGAAGTGGTTTGAGCGAGAGTGAGAAACCCACCACAACTCCTAAGCTTACCCAGATCACTCCACCTAAGCCTACCAACCCCTCTGAGTTTCCTGTGAGAGATGGTATGTTTGAAGAGACACCCAAAACTACTCCACAGAAGCAAGTGTGGATTGCCAAACCGAACCACCTTCGCAACCCACTTGATGGAATGCCCTACATCTCTAGTGACCCCCTTCCTAAGAAAGCTAGAGCCATGCAACCCAACAAGAGAGTGCCTACCAAGAGTGTGGTAAGGTACCATTGTGAGTATTGTGAGAGGGATGGGCACTTGGCTGAGTTTTGCTATAGGAGGAAGAGACATGATCGGAGGCAGGTTGAGTTGAACAACCAGGACATGTACCACCCATGAGTTGGGGTGCGTGAACTGGAAGTTCAGAGGCGCACTTCTAGGCCTAGAGGTACAATGCCTCAAGGTGCTAGGCCTCAGGAGGCGAGACCACATGGTGGTCGTGCCCAGCAGGGTACCGGTTGTGACCCATACGACTACGGGCCTCATGGCGGTGGCTTTACTCCTCCCTTCCTTAACGGACCACGTTTTCCCTATCATGGTGATCGCTATCCTCCCATGAGACAGGAGATGTTTGGTTTTTCTCCTAACCCATTCTTTGGGCAAATGGGACAACACTGGTATCCTTCACAGTTTACTAACCCTAGTGTTGCGCCGTTTGCTCACCCTATGTCTTTTTATTGACGTAGGAAGGAGGACTGGAGGAGACTTGGCTTGTGGATTTCGGATGCTCACGCCATATGACCGGAAGTGCTAAGTGGTTCTCCAGCCTCGACCCCGTGCACCACACCGAGTATATAATATTCGGGGACAAGAGTAAAGGTAAGGTTGTGTCTCGAAGGTCGATCCGAGTGAACTCTTCTTTTGTCCTCAAGGATGTTGCGTTGGTTGCGAATTTGCATTTTAACATTCTTTCGGTTTCGCAACCCCTTGATGACGGTTTTGAAGTGAGTTTCAAGCCTAATCTCTCTCGGATTTTGGACTCTCGTGGTGAGCTTGTTTGCCGGATTTTACCCTTCGGGAAGGTTTTTCGTGCGGATTTTACTATCTCTTCCGGACCTTCTCGTTGTCTTCTTGCCGGTTCTTCTTCTGAGCTTTGGAAGTGGCATAGGAGATTGGGACATTTGAGTTTTGACTTGCTTGCAAGGCTTAGCTCAATGGACCTTATCCAAGGATTGCCAAAGCTGAAGTTTGTGAAGGATTTGGTTTGCCATCCTTGCAGGCATGGCAAGATGGTTGCCGCTTCCCATCCTCCTGTGACTGAGGTCATGACCACTCGACCCGGCGAGCTCTTACACATGGACACAATTGGTCTAGCTTGGGTCAGGTCGGAGGGAGGGAAGTGGTATGTGGTTGTAGTCGTTGATGACTATTCGAGATACTCTTGGGTGTTCTTTTTGGAGAGTAAGGATGAGGCTTTTCCACTTGTTCGAGATCTTATTTTGAGATTGCAAAATGAGCTACCTAAGAATTCCATGAGAGCTATCCGCAGTGACAATGGCACAAAATTCAAGAATGCTCACTTTGCAACTCTTTGCTCTTCTTTGGGTCTTGATCACCAGTTTTCCTCACCTCACAGTCCCCAGCAGAACAGTGTTGTTGAGCGCAAGAATCGGACCCTTGTTGAGATGACCAGGACGATGCACCATGAGCATATGACTCCTAGGCGGTATTGGGCCGAAGCACTCAGTTCTGCTTGCTATGTTTCCAATCGCATTTTCCTCCGAGCTTTCAAGAAGAAGACTTCTTATGAGTTGCGATTTGGGAGACCACACAAGGTAAGTCACCTACGGGTGTTTGGGTGCAGGTGCTTCATCCTCAAAAAGGGCGGTAAGTTGGATAAATTTGAATCACGGTCTTCTGACGGTATCTTTCTTGGTTATTCAACTCACTCTCGTGCTTATCGTGCACTTAAGCTTGAGACTAACTGAGTGATGGAGACTTGTGATATTACTTTTGATGAAACTATGCCCTGTGTTTCCACTGCTTTTGAGCTTGCAGGTGATGATGAGGTGAAGACTAGCATCTTTGTGGAGGAGGAGCAGGATGATGCGGATTGGGGTGATCCCGAGCCGACTCCACCGGCTGCCCCCGTCGACCCTGCGATGTCTACTTCGGCTCATGGCCCCGACCTGACTACTTCCTCTACATGGGGGCCGTTCGAGCAGCTTCCTCAGTCTGTGCCCGTTGCACCTGAGAGAGCTCCAGCTGTTGTTGAGGAGGAGGCCACTTCGTCCAGGCAGGCTCCCGGCACATCCAGCGGCAGCACCCGCCAGAGAACATCATCAGCGACATTGACCGTCGAGTCATGCCGTCCAGGTCCTATCTCTCTCACTTTGCTCATTCGGCTTTTGTCGCTTCTTTTGAGCCCCGAGATATTGGACACGCTTTGATAGATCCGAATTGGGTTAATGTCATGCATGAGGAGTTAGAAAACTTTGAGCGAAACCACGTTTGGGTCTTAGTTCCTCCACCACCTAGTTTCCACCCCATAGGTACCAGATGGGTTTTCAAAAATAAACAAAGTGAGGATGGGGTGGTAGTGCGCAACAAGGCTAGGTTGGTAGCTTAAGGCTTTTGTCAAAATGAGGGAATAGACTACGAGAAAACCTTTGCTCTCGTAGCTCGTTTAGAAGCCATTAGAATCCTTCTAGCTTTTGCGGCTTCTAAGGGTTTTAAACTTTTTCATATGGACGTTAAAAGTGCTTTATTAAACGGCTACATAGAGGAGGAAGTGTATGTTAGACAACCTCCCGGTTTTGAAAATACCAAGTTTCCAAACCATGTTTTTAAACTTCACAAGGCTTTGTATGGTTTGAAACAAGCACCTAGAGCATGGTATGATGAGCTAAAAATATTTTTGCTTGCTAAGGGTTTTAAAATGGGATCGGTAGATAAGACATTGTTTCTCCTCAACCAAGGCAAAGACACTCTCCTTGTCCAAATATACATGGATGATATCATCTTTGGTGGTTCTTCTCATGCTCTTGTTGCCAAGTTTGTAGATATTATGAGCAGGGAATTTGAGATGATTATGATGGGAGAGTTGACCTTCTTTCTCGGGTTGCAAATCAAGAAAACCCGGGAAGGGACGTTTGTGCACCAAGGCAAGTATACGAAGGATATCTTGAAGAAGTTTGACACGGGTGAGGCAAAACCCCTCTCGACGCCCATGTCGACTACGACTGCCTTGGATGCGGACGAGGAAGGAGAGGCGGTGGATCAGACGGAGTACCGAAGCATGATTGGGTCGCTTCTGTACTTGACAGCGACTTGGCCGGACATTCAGTTCGTCGTCTGCTTGTGTGCACGCTTTCAGGCGTCCCCACGGACTTCGCACAAGCAGGTGGTGAAACACATCATGAGGTACTTGCGCTTCACTCCCGAATTTGGACTTTTGTTTTCCACCTCTTCTTCTCTTGAGCTTTGTGGTTATTCTGACGCCGACTTTGCCGGTTGTCGACTTGATCCGAAGTCCACTTCTGGGACTTGCCAGTTTCTTGGGTCTTCTTTGGTTTCTTGGTCACCTCAAACTAAGTACGTTGCCGCGGCTAGTTGTTGCTCGCAGTTGATTTGGATGATTGCCACTTTGAGAGATTTCGGTCTTGAGCTTACTAAGGTGCCTTTGCTTTGTGATAGCACGAGTGCAATTAGTGTGGCCAAAAATTCCATGCTTCATTCAAAGACCAAGCACATTGAGGTACGCTTTCATTTCTTGCGAGATCATTACGAGAAGGGTGACATTGACCTCCGACATGTCGAGACCCACAACCAGCTTGCAGATATTCTTACAAAGCCGTTGGATCAAGTTGCGTTTTCTCTCCTTCGGGGCGAGTTGGGTGTTTGCTTTCCTTTTTAGAGGAGGAAAGTTTTGTGTTTCATAGTTCTTTTTGGTTCCTTTTGTCTTTTCTTTGTCCTTCTTCTAAATTGGTGTCTTGTTAGTGTTAGTTGGTGTCAATGCATTGTGCATCTCATTTGCATTTGTGACATAGTTCATTTTAAGCTTCACACTTATAGCCAATATAATGAATTTATGGTCTGTTTGAGGTGCTTTATGTGTCTATGGTGTTGCCTAACTTAGAATATTTTTGATCTATATGATATGCAATAAAGCTAAGTTAGAAAAGTTTTAAACTGAATTTAAATTCCCCATGTCACCTCTGAAATGGCACTAGCATGTGTAGGCTTTTGAAGATCCTTCTTGGTTGTCATGTATATAGCTTGTAACTATGGCTCTTCATTGTTTCAATCACTAACTTTGAGCACCATGATTAATATATAAAATGAAATTGCTCTCTGTTTTGTGAATTGGAAAGATCGAGTTGGGTCTGTATTGTGAGCACTTCACCGTGTGTTCGAGACTGGTTCCCATATGGGTTGATACTTGAGCGATGTCGTGTATGACCAAAACCGGTGTGTCAAGTCCTTTTACTTACAACCACTCGTTTTACTTCGCCCGGTTGGTAAGCAGTGGCATCACCTTGCTTACAACCACTCGCATACAACTTGTAATGTGCCTAAATCTGAAAATTGGCTGCAAAACTCTGAAATTTGGAAAATTCATTCAGTTGGGTCATTGGCTTGTTGTATGAACTTTTCTAGGGATAGTTCTACTTACTATCCTATCTTGTTTTCCATGTTTAGTTGTCTCTAGGAGGTGATACCCTTTCTCTGCTCTCACATGATATGCTCTCTAAAATAGCTTCTAAAGTGATCTTAAGCTCAACTTGAGTCTTTGTTGGGCACGTAGAGCTTTTCCTATTCTCACAGGATCACATCACTTAGAGCTTCTATTCATTGTCTTAGCTCTAAGTATGAAGCTTTTGCACTCATTTTGCATTTCATGGCATTTGTAGCCGGATCTTGACTTGTTGATGTTTGATGAGCTACATGTGTCAACAAGGGGGAGAGATGTGCATTTCATTCCATTTTCAGCCATCGACTTCCAAGGGGGAGACAAAGTGCATCTCATTGGTTTCATTGGTTTAGAGCTTCTTTGGTCAAGGGGGAGTTTGTGTGCTTCTTTTTCCCTAAGGAGCTCATTTGGTATCTTGAGTGTGCTTTTGCCCAGGGGGAGCTTTTGCTAGATGTGTTGAGCCTTTGCCTCTTCTGGAGGGTCTAGCTTGCTTTGTTGGCTCCGACAGGTTTCGAGTGCTTCTTGAATGTTAAGTGTTTTAATTGGTATCTTTGGAGTTCCCTTAGTGTTTTCAATTGGTTTCTTGAGCTTTGGTAGGCTTCAATTGGTATCTTGTTTTGCTAGCGGTGTTGAGCCCGTTTTCTGCCTCTTCTTGAGGGCTAGTTTTGTTTTGTTTGGTTGCATCGAGCCATTGCCCATGTCTTTGGAACCAAGTTTTGGATTCGCTTTGCTTCTCTCAAGTGACCCCGTTTTGGCTTTCTCAGCTTTTTGGTCATTTGGAGAACTTTACCTTGTGGCTCAAATCTGAAATGCACTTGTGTTGACAATGCACTCATCAAGGGGGAGATTGCGAACACATGGTGGATAAGTACCCATGTATGTTCAACTTTATGATGAGTGATCGTCCAACATGTGAATGTTTCAGTTTGAGTGGCTTACCCTAACCCCTTGCGAAAGCAAGTATGTGAATGTCTATCGGCTTGTGGTATGTAGGTGATAAGCCTAGTGACAGTGGTCAATGGCATGGAGAAGGTCGAGTAGAGGCTTGTCGTGCCGATGGACTGAGAGCGGTGAAGGGCGGAAGCAGGGCTCAGACTGAGGGACCATGGGTGCCGGCGGACTAGCTGTGGTGGCTAGTACTTAGCACCGGCGAGTGCGAGAGGACATGGAGGTAGATCGAGTTGACCGAGTCAAGACGATGGATGCGCGAGTCGAGCGGAGGTTCAAGGGACTCAGAGTCGGACTGGGCGAAGACAAGGTGGCTCGCGTCGAGTGGTTTGGTGGTTTGGGCCTCAAAACCATCCGCGTCGGTTTCCGAGTTTGGGCCGCAAAACTCAGGGTTCGGTAGTTGAGCCCAAAGCTACCGGTGGCGGGTTTCCTGGGTTTGGGCCTCAAAACCTAGGCGGAGCTTTCGAGGAAGCGGGGATGACACGTGGCGGAATCCTGGAGGTTGCGTCGAGGCGACGGCAACTTCCGGCAGGAAGCGGGGCCATCCATTCAAATGAGTGGCTGAGAGTTACCGACTTGGATTACAATGTCTTAGGGCTAGGTAATTTGGTCTAGTATCTAGGGGGGTCTTTGGGAAATAGCCAAAGCCTCGTTAAATAGAGGATGAAGGGGTATCCTCATTCTATCTCTTGAACCCTAATCATTTGCCCCAACTCTCTCTCTCTTGACCCTCTCTCTAGTTCATGAGATCCCTAGGTTGATTTCACCGACCTCTGTAAGAACTCGAATCTTTTGGTGGGAATCGGAGGCCCGACTCTCGAGTGTCATGACACGGTTAGTTTCTTGATCGAGTCTCCCCGGTTGCTTGTGTTCTTCGCGTTTTTCTTTTGCTCTCTCTTTTTCTTGAGTTGATTTCTTTTTGTTGAGAGTAGCTTTGCAAAATCCACTTGAACCAAGTTGTTCGGATTCGTGAGGAGCATCTTTGCACCGAAGAAATTCACCTCAAACCTCACGAGTGCGTAGATCGGGCAATTTCTTTGCGGCGTTCTTCGTTTTGCCTTTTCTCCCCAAATCCGAGTGTTCCGTTTATCCTCTTCAAATTGAGCGATGATTTCTTCGGGATAGCTCCCAACTGCACAAGGATCATGCCTAAAATTTTTGGTTGTAGTTGGAGTTCATTTGGTTGAGTTTTGGGAAGATTTGGAGGAGAGAAAACGATTTTCGGGTTCACTGTGTAGATTTCGGGAGCGTCAGACGCTCCAGAGTTTGGCATCGGACGGTCCGTCGGAGGCGCCGAACGCTACGTAGTGCTGACGACAGCGTCCATTGCGATCGTCCGTCGGTGGGGCTGTTTCGGGCTGTTTTTTTGAGCGTCAGATGCTCCTGTCGGACCAGCGTCCGTCGCCCTCTGTCAGCGTCCGTCGCCCTTCCAGCAAGGTTTTCAGGATTTTCTTCGTCGCTGTTTTGGCCGTTTCTCCCTTGTCCGGACTCCGAATGGAGTTCCGTTTGTTGTGTTGGTTTCGTATTCACGCAGGGAACTTGATGAAGCACTTGTGAGACTAGTTGTGATAAGTAGTTTTGGGTGAGCTCTCTTCTCTTTTCTCTAGGGTTTGAGAGCCACACTATCGGTGTCTCGGTTTGAGTTTTTGGTTTCCAGAAGATCCGCTGTACCTCTTGGTCATCACCATAGGTAGCCACCCTCTCTAGGGTAGTGATTTGCTGGTGGAGTAAGCTTGCTTGCTGGGTTTGTTTTTGGGAAGAGTGGCCCGAATATTTCGAGAGAAATTTGAGGCTCCCATTCACCCCCCCCCTCTGGTCGCCGTTTCCGGTCCTTCACAACCTTTCAGAATACTTCTTTATGAAGGACAAATTGGGAAACTAAATTTTTCCTTTGGAAAGAATTTTCAAATCCCAATGACAATCTCTCATTCTTTGAACAATAAAACTGAATCATATCTTCTACCTGATCCTATGGAGGAAGTAAAAACTCCTTCTCTAGAGCTTTTTAATGAACCAGATTTGGAAGAAGATGCTCCTTTCTTCGTAGAAGAAGCTGACCCTGCTGAACCTGAACCCTTAGACGAGTTTGCAGAAATGCCTAGACCTCTGTAGAGCTTAAACCTCTAGCACCCGTTCTTACTTATTTTTTCCTCAGTAATGATCCAGAGTCTCCTATAATCATAAGTGATAAACTCACTCACGAGAAAACTCTGTGCTTGATGGTTGTTTTAGAAAAACATCGTTCAACCTTTGGTTACTCATTCCAAGATCTCACTGGAATCAGTCCTATAATTTGCACTCATCGCATTCCTACAAATCCTTTTGTTTCACCTTCTCGAAAGCCCCAATGTAGACTCAATAACGCGATGAGAGAGGTAGTTAAAAAGGAACTTTTAAAATTGCTGCATGCAGGGATTATATATCCCGTGCCGCATAGTGATTGGGTAAGTCGAGTGCAAGTTGTGGCTAAGAAGTGAGGCATGACTGTTGTCACAAATGAAAAAAATGAGCTGATTCCGCAATGCACCATCACAGGATGGCGGATGTGTATAGATTATAGAAATTTGAACAAAGCTACAAAAAAGGATCACTTTCCTTTACCTTTCATATATGAGATGTTAGAGTGGTTAACCAACCACTCGTTCTTCTATTTCTTAGATGGATATTCAGGGTATCACCAAATCCTGATCCATCCTGATGACCAAAGAAAAACCACCTTACATGCCCCTATGAAATTTATGCTTATTGTAGAATGTCTTTTGGGCTATGTAATGCTCCAGCCTCTTTTCAAAGATGCATGATGTCTATATTTTCTGACATGATTGAAGACATTATGGAAGTTTTTATGGATGATTTCTCTATTTATGGAAAAACTTTTGATAGTTGTCTTGAAAATTTAGAGAGAGTTTTGCAAAGATGTGAAGAAAAGCATTTAGTCCTTAATTGGGAAAAATGTCATTTTATGGTCAAAGAAGGAATAGTGCTAGGACACCTAATATCTGAAAGAGGCATTGAGGTAGACAAAGCTAAAATTGAAGTAATTGAATAGTTACCTCCACCTGTAAATGTGAAACGAATAAGAAATTTTCTTGGTCATGCTGGTTTTTATAGAAGATTCATAAAAGACTTTTCATTTATTGCTAGACCACTTACTCTTTTGCTAGCCAAGGATACTCCTTTCAAATTTGATGATGCTTGTTTAAAAGCTTTTGAATTATTAAACAAAGCGCTCATCTCTGCACCAATCATTCAACCCCCTGATTGGTCTTTACCTTTTGAAATTATGTGTGATGCTAGTGATTATGCTGTGGGGACAATTTTGGGACAAACTAAGGATAAGAAACATCATGCAATAGCTTATGCTAGTAAAACTTTGACAGGACCTAAAACTTAATTATGCAACCACTGAAAAAGAGCTCCTGGCTGTTGTCTTTGCTATAGATAAATTTAGATCTTATTTAGTAGGAACCAAAGTAATTGTTTATTCTGATCATGCTGCTTTAAAATATCTGCTCACTAAGAAAGATGCTAAACCTCGCTTAATAAGATGGATCCTGCTGCTCCAAGAATTTGACTTAGAAATTAAAGATAAAAGGGGAGTAGAAAACCCTGTCGCTGATCACTTGTGTAGAATGTATTTTAAGAATCTGCAGGAACTACCCAGTGATGATTCACTTTGGGATGACATGCTCTACGAAATCAATAGATTCAATCCCTGGTATGCAGATATTGTTAATTTTATGGTTTCAGGTAATGTACCACTAGGAGGAAACAAAAGAAAGCTTATTGAAGAGAGTCGTTCACACATATAGGATGAGCCATACCTCTTCCGAGTATGCTCTGATGGCCTACTCAAGAGGTGTCTGACTATTGAAGAATGAATGAAGATCATTGAAAGATGTCACTCATTACCATATGGAGGTCATTATGGAGCATTCCGCACACATACAAAAATTTGGCAATGTAGATTCTATTGGCCAGCAATGTATGAAGACACAAAAGAATTTATCCAAAGATGCGGGCCATGTCAAAGACACGACAACATAAACTCAAGGGATGCCATGCCACTCTCCAACAATCTGCAGATAGAGCTCTTTGATGTATGGGGAATCGACTATATGGGACCATTTCCCCAACAAAGAGTTGTGAGTATATCTTGGTGGCGGTTGACTACGTCTCCAAGTGGGTGGAAGCACTACCTTGCAAACATGCCGACAACATAAATTCAAAAGGATGTTTGAAGAGATCATATTTCCAAGATTTGGAGTCCCCAAAATAGTAATAAGTGATGGAGGATCACATTTCATCGACAAACGTTTTGAAAAAATATCTAGCAAAGCATGGGATCCGCCACAATGTCGCTACACCTTATCACCCTCAGACAAGTGGCCAAGCAGAGACCTCAAACAAACAAATCAAGAATATTCTACAAAACTCCAATTGGAATGTCTCCATATCAACTTGTATATGGGAAGACTTGTCACCTACCTGTTGAACTATAGTTCAAAGCACACTGGGCCATAAAAGATGGAATATGGATTTGGATGCTACTGGAGAGAAAAGACCCAAATGCAATTATCAGAGTTAGAGGAGTGGAGAGAAAAAGCATACCACAATTAAAAAATCTACAAAGAAAGAGTTAAACGATGGCACGGCAAGAAGATCAAGAAGGAGTTCACACCCGAAGATAAGTTATTACTTTTTAATTCCAGGGTAAAACTCTTCGGACATGGAAAACTACAAAGCAAATGGGAAGGACCATATAAGGTAATCAATTCATCATCCCATGGAGAAATCACACTTCAAAATAACGAAGGTACGTTATTCAAGGTAAATGGCTAACATCTCAAAATATTTTTAGAACTCAATAAAGAATTAGAAGAAATAGACATAATTAATTTCTATCTTTTAAGTGAATTTTAAGGCCCAATCACCTTTAATTCTATATTCTGGGCCATGCATATGTTTTTCGGTACGTAGAACCTTCTAGAAACGAGTGTGCATAGGAGGCTCAATAGAGGAGACATAGCCAGGGCGGCGCCCTAAGGCCCAGGGCGGCCACCCCACCCCTGTCACCTCTCGCCACCGCCTTTTGCACTCCTAAACCTTCTAGTTCCCCTTATCTGATAAACCATGCAGAACACTTATCCAACCATTTCGCCGCAAGATTTGCTCAGTAGATGCTTCTAGAGGCCTTTTTCCACCCCTATATAAAGAACACCTGACGTCAGCCATCATCATCATTCAATCATTTCCTTAGCTTTCGCTTAGACGCTTGCTAGATCTCCTTGCTCCCATGGCCGACAACAACAATTCCGATAGGAGGATAGTTCCCTACAGGACTAACCTCAACCAGCTCCCGCAAGAAGATCCAAACTCAAAAGCTCTAGTTGTAGTCCATGATGCTCGCCCACTCACCACCATTCCTCCAAAGAAGCATAGCTATAGCAAATCCTACTACGCTCAGCCTGTCCTTGTTGCACCACCGCAAGCGCTCCTGCTCAAGGGACCGAAAGAAGACCCCGTCATCAAGGTGCCTGCTGGGACCAAGGTCCTTCCGCCAAGGCCCAAGGAAAGGATCATAGGAGTGAAGACCAAACGAAGAGGAGAAATCAACAATGTCAAGTACACCACTGAAGAAGAACGTACCTACTTGAAGGGGAAGTTTATATTCAAAGTCAGATTCATGCCACCAAAGGACGCCCTGAAGCACTCTCTCAACTCCTTCGAGTCATCTCCAAAATGGTGTAGGACCATAGCAGATCTAGAAAAGACTTCCATAATAGGGATGACACGATCATCAATCTCCAAACCTCTGTAGCCTTTTTCTCTAGGCATGCCACGAACCTAAACACCACCGTAGAGGGCCTTAAGCGTGAGGCAGATGAGCTTAGTAAGAGAGTGAAGTTTTTAGAATGTCACTAAACACTTTAGCGAGTTATGCAGTTCTTGAGGCAAGTTTAGATTCATTAGTTAGAGATCGGTTTATTTTGATTCATTCCCTTGTAATAAATGCCTCAAATAAAGATTAAATAAAGATCATTTCTATTATCATTGTACCTTGCTTGTGTCCACTGTGTTGTTATCTAAGAAAACATGAAACAAGTATGGGGGAGACCCTCGATGACGAGACAGACAAATTCAACCGCAACGATCATTAATATCGGAAACAAACATAGCAACAACCACACACGATGAAGCAGAGGCCGAGGGGCCACCCCAGTTGGGCGGCTGCCCCACTACCCAGGGCGCCCGCCTTAGGCAGGGCACCTCCCACTCCGTCCTTCGACCACTATCATGTTTGCACCCTGCATGTTACATATTTTCATATATATCTCTCAATTTCGATTCGTACAGTGAATTTCCATAAATAATGCTCTAAACATGATAAATTAAAATTATAAAACAATTTCTTAATCATCTTCATAAAGTAGACTCACGGTATGAAGTTTCCTGGAGTCCTGCTATTGTTGGGAATTTATTTAGAGACTCCATTGTTGCGGATATTACGTCGACATATCCCCAGGGACCTTATGGGCCTACCGACCAGAAGACGGCCCAGCTTGCGAGGCCTTGCGGCACGCGACCAGCCCGTCGTGCTCGCCAAGGACTCCGAAGAAGTCTTTCTTGCCAAGGAAGATCCTAGTAGATAGACTCGGATCCCTTGCATTAAGGGACCGATCGTAATCTGTTAGGATATGGAAACTATAACCCTGCTGCCCGGTTATATAAGGCGAGCAGGGACCCCTCCAAAATCTCTCTCTTAGATCATCTACGGATCTTGTAACCTAATACTCAGATCAATCCAGCCACCAAAACACATGACGTAGGGTATTACGGTGATTTGTCGGCCCGAACCTATCTAAATCGTCGTGTCTACGCTCTCTGTGTTACACTTGATCGTCATCGCCACACCTCCGCCTACAATCTACTACCGTAGGGTACCCCCTAGGTAGACTGCGACACATATTTCGTCGACAGTTGGCGCGCCAGTTAGGGGGTGTGTGCATCGACTTCATGGGTCGTCAAGCGGTCACCTTCCCGGATTCGATGGTCTTCCCGGCGACCGAAACTGTGCTGCAGATCAGATCTATGTCCTGGACCATCGGATCCACGCCATGCGGGGCGAGCGCGCCGCCAGACGCACGCCGTCCCGTCGAGCCAGAGTATCACCTGCAAAAGATTAGCATCGACGATCTGGTTGGAGCCATCGATCGTTCCAGCGCCATTATCATCGACTACGTCGGCCTAGTGCACGAGGCACGGTGCCGACTCTCCGGTCTTCACGGTCGCCGACCACGTCGCCGCCGGACCCAAGCAAAAACGGCGGATATGACGACCAGGGGCGTCTGTCCTTCCCTGACGATGCCTCATGGGCTCAGCAACCAGGCAGCAATCTTCCAACGCCAAATGCTCCGATCAGCCTTCGACCAGATTCCGGTGACGCCTATCATGAATACGGTTGTCATCTCTGCAATACCTAGTGAATCCGAGTTGGCAATACGCCTCGACGGTACTCTCTTCGGGCTCTGCCACCAGCGCGAGGACCAAAATCGCCGAATCCTCCGGATCGACCAGCAGCCTTCCGGAGTTCTCTCCAGGCTTCAGAGGAATAATTTTTCAAGTCTTCGCTGACAGCGTTGGTCCAAACAACGAAACAGATGCTGAACGCATCGCGAGAGAACAACACAACGCCGAACGTGCACAAAGACATGAATTGGAGCACCGCAAGCAAGAGAAGCGCGACGAGGAGCACCGCGAGCACGAACGACTCGCACGTGAGCAGCATAAGCAAGAGTAGAGGAATTGTGACTGTATGCCACGACACAACCTCCATTATGACTTCGACAAGATGGGTGATGTTCCGGTCTACCCGACACCCAGCGCTAATTTGGCGGTAGCCGCCTGCGAGCTATCCAAGCTCCCTTCCACGCCCATGATCGAGAAGATAGAAGCCCACATCATGGCGGCGGCGGTCTAGGTCAACAAAGCGGATCCTCCGCCCGAATTCTCCATGCAGTCCCACAGCAGAAACCACCAACGAAGCCCACCGAGGGAGCCCAGGCGAGGATCCCCACCCCGCGACGATGAAGAACTCGACGGGCCCCGGCGCGATCGGGCACCCGTACCACCGCACCAAAGCCCTCAGAGGGAGCTGAGGCGAGGATCACCACCTCACAACGACGGCGGGCACGAAAGACCCCGGCACGATCGAACACTGGCACCGGCGCACCGAAGCCCTCCAAGGGAACGTCGATGCATATCCCCACAATACAATGATGACAATCCTCGACGTGGTCGCACACCGCCACCAGCAGCTCGAGCCATTGGGGGCCTGCGCCCCTTCTCCGCTCGCCTGCGTGCCATCAAGTGGCCTCAGAATTTCAGAGTTATGTCGGTGGAAAAGTATGACGGCAAGGCAAACCCAGAGAAATGGTCGTCCACCTATGAGATAGCTGTCTACGCCACCGGAGGAAACCAAGACGTAATGGCTAACTACCTTCTTGTGATGTTGTCAACCTCCACCAACAGCTTACTCCAAATGATCCTAGAAGGCACTATCGACACCTGGGAACAACTCAAGGATATCTTCATCAAGACGTACAAGACTACGTGTGTCCAACCTGGGACGAGGTACGGCTTGGAGAGCGTCCGCCAGAGGAGAAATGAGAGCCTTTGGGAGTACATCGGGCGCTTATCCGACAAGCGGCTCAACATCACAGTGACCTCCGACCCAGAGGCCATTGCTATCTTCTCCAACGGCCTACGGACGGACGATGTCCGGAATAAGTTGGCATTGAAGAGCATAACAACCAAAGAAGAGCTCAGGACGAATGCGAATCCTTACACCAATCAAGACGACTCCACCCGCAACAGGGAGAATAGGAGGCGCTACTCTTGATCCCCGGAACACGCAAGGGATAGCGACCGCCGACCAGATTACAGCAGCGAAGGAAGGAACGGCGACCACCACGACCATCGATCGGGCAACCCCGAGGGCTACCCACAGAGGTACGATTACAGACGTGATAACTGCTACATCGCCAATGTGGAAACCAAAGTGGCAAACGGGTAAAATATCACAAGCGTACGGTTGTCAAGTGTAGCCTTCACCGGGAGTATTCCGGGTATCGTATTTTCCTCAAGGAACGAGAAGTGAGTTAACTAGGAATATGGTTATGTCCTATGATGGATCAAGGGAGACTATGATAGCTGGGTTGAGAGGTTCGATATAGCAAAGATATCTAACAAGGTATATTTGGTTATACTAGCTTTATCAACCCTTCTCTTGAAGGAGGCGATGTGATAGATCAGAAAGAGGGCAAAACTCTAACCAGACCGCGCCATCAAGTTGTATTGATGCCCTACCTTTTATGAACTTATCTTACACACATGGTGGAATACAAAGACTAGATAGAGCTATCACCTTTTACTAGCATCCAGAAACAATCCGTGCGATAAACAGTTTACAAAGGTAAGATTAAGCTTAGACACCACGTCTACACTAATCCCACTACTTTAACCTTGGCCTAAGATTAAAGCACTTTACTCAGAGCAAAGTGATGAACAAGCGCGAAAAGTTGTATAACAGCTAAACCAGATTTAGAATACTAAATACTATAAAGAACTCAGAAGAAGGCACTTACAAGTGCTAAACTTACAAGAGACTCGCATCCGCTGAGGAAGAACTCCGAAGAAGATTCCTGACAGATCTGGGGCTTTCTCCAGAAGAATTCCTCACTCTCCTCCAACTAGCATAACACTACCGAAGAGCTCCACTAAGAGACTAGAGAGTAGTATTTCTCTAATGAGGCATGAATGAGAAGGGAGCTCTAGGGGTCTATTTATAGCCAGAGGTGGAGTAGGGGCTACTCCGGTGCCACGTCAGCGATCCGCGTCACCTTCATCAACCACCGTAGGATCCAACCGACTTCAGAACCGCCTTAGGATGAAGGGTGATGATTTCCACCATGTGGGGAGTGAGTGAGGCGGTTGAGGGGGTTGAAACTGTCATAGGGGCGGTCGGCCGACCCCCCTACTAGCCTGTGGGCCCCCTCTGCTCCTCCTGGTTGGTGTCCCACTGGTCAGGGACCAAGTGGGAGCCTGTTGGGCCCACCTATAGGTAGGCCGACCCCCCCTATGGGGTCTTTGGCCCACCTCTATCTCCTGTATGCTGGTCCCACTTGTCATATGCGTTGGATGTTTGTTCTGAGTTGATTTGTCACGCTGATCTCCTAAGTGGGCCCACTAGCTCCCAAAAGTCCCCATTTGTTATTACCTGCACTCAAATAGTCAAGGGACATGTGGAACTAGTTATTGGGTAAAATATGTTCATGTTATGCTTGTTTTCCTTCGAATATGAGGATGTTGACGGTATTTTGATGGTTACAAAATATCTCATATTTACCGTCAACAAGATCCCCCGTACTTACCTCTTTGCTCGTCCTTGAGTAAAGGTTAAAAGATAACAAGACTATGCTATTCAAAGTATAAAGCAAGCATAAAGATTCACTCAAGACATTTTGTCATACCAATGGGATATGTGGTATTGGCTAACATATATCCTTGAGAAGTTGAGAAATGGAACAGTTCTTCAAGGCAAAGTCATCTTCCCAAAACATATTTTAGTGCTTGGAGTTTTTGATAATTTTTTCAAAAAAAATCTCATAAGTCAACTTACTCCTCTTATAGTATTCTAAGTCACTCAAAGTGTATGATTCCTTACCAAGACATAAAGAGGTTGCCTTCTTTGTATCTCCCTATTTCTAAATGGCTTATCTGGAGCTTAGGTGGCGATAAACAATGTAGCAAACTTGCATCACTTATATTGTAAAGCCAAAACAAGGATTCTAGGAGAAGAATGTCATAATCCTAGATCAATATGTGCATGTGTGTGGACAATGGTATTGGACTATCATGTACTCCTTAACTATGTATATGATTATATGATCTCTCTAACTTTAGGATTACTTGAGACATTGATGAGGACATGACACCGTCGGATACAACCACAACCATAGATTACAAGGTGAGCTCATTCCTACATTTACACAATGGTCCCTGGTACAACTCACTTGGTTCCACATGTATATGTCAATATTTGCTTGTAGATACAAACATGTCTCAATATGGATGGTCTGCAAAGTTCAACATTCGGTTCGTTGGCAGCCCAGTAGCACTTTATTGGGAAGGCCATAAATCATTCATCTAGAGTGCGATTGAGGTCAATGAGGAATTGATGGAAAGCTTATTTGATAGGCTTTCAAATATATCTGGTCCCACCTCAATATCATGTCGGCAAGGTCTTCAAATCATCACGACACTCAGCTATTATTTCTGCGGGATGCTACGACGTCGTCGTGGGCTTGTCATGCAACCTTGGGACCCTGGGCCAAGTAGGACCACGTCCCAAACATGTGTAGAACAGTCCAAAGATAGTCCAAGATGTCCTCCTCCTTGGCCACCACCTTAGGAGGTCAGCAAGGTCGTCCAACCCAAGTTGGAGGCCCAATCCAATTCGAGTTCAAGTCCATCTCGGGTTCCAGGAGTAGCCAATGGTAAAAAGGATGCCCAGGTCGCATACGGACTCCGTTTTCGATGAAACAGACATGGATGGAAAGATAAATTGATAAGGAAACCAACCCAATTGGTTTTATATCAAATTTAATTCGGAGTCAACGGTAATCGTCGAAACAAGTTGATGTCCAGAATCTGTCCAGACGCTGCGTCATCGTCTTGTGGGCCGTTGGGCTTTGTAACGAGTTGACCCACCTTAGGGACGTGAGTGACTGCCCTAGGATGACTCTTAGACCATATAACCAGCTGCCGCCACCTATGTTAGGGTTTGGATTTTGCTTTAGATCAATCTGTCGTTGAACAGTCGCCGTTTTCGGTTTGTGAGACCCCAACTTGTGGTCTTAATCATATATCTGCAATTGTCACTTCACTTGAGTTGCATTTTATCTTGTTCTTGCTTGTGTTCTTTGATTCGCAGCAGGGATTAGCCTTCTTGGCGAGGTCAACCGGATTGTGACACGGTTGATAACCAGAGGAGACGTGGTGCTATGGTTGCAGGGTTCGGACTTTGTGATCTGGAGCCGGATCGGTGTGTTTCTCTCCGACCAAATCGATAGTTATCTTAAACTGACGGAAGATCGGGAACCTAGTTCACATCAAGTGGTAATCAAAGCTTCAGGTATACCGTCAAGTTCATATCTACCCTTAATTTTGAGTGTTTTCACCTTCGTCCCATAGTCCAGTGCCATATTGTATTCCTGTCCTACAACCTTTCCGCGCCATAGCCTTTGCATAATTCAGTTTCAGAGTCCGTAGTGTTGAGTTTGTGTCCTAGGCCAACGACTTGTTGCTGGTTTAGATCATGTTCTTTGTTCGTTTGTGTTGATCCCCCATCCGCCGTCATCTCGTATCTCTATTTGTGCATCTTGTGTGCACATAAACCCTCATTCAGACTATCTTCCATAAACCAGTCATAACTTTTGCGTCCGAACTCAAAACGGAGCGAAATTTTTTTTCCATGGAGAACACCAACTAATTTTAGATCTGTTTCATCCTAGCAAAGCTAGGTTCGCAAAAATTAGAATTGCGAAATTCTATTAGAAAAATTGGGGTTTCAGGCCCACAAGTTTTGGTATGCTTTGTATAGCATAATCTTGATTTTCTATAGGCCACATCTTTTTAACATTTGAACTCAAAATCTTTTGTGGTTTTCTCTGGTGTGATCCTTGCTAAGAAAAAAATATAAAATAGCAAGAGAAAAAAATAGACAAAAAAGAAGAAAAATAGTAAAAAAGAGAAAAGGAGCATATAAGAAACATCCAGTAGCTCTATAATTTGTGGTTTCTTTTGCCTTGTTCATATCCATTGCTATCTTTCATATTTGTTTCCATTCATCATTGTTTCACTTCCTTGTTTGTCACAATTGGTGCTAGGAACACGCATAGACCAGCAACTAGGACAAGTGCTCTGGACATTTATTCAATATTGCTATCTGTTACTGACTTGTGTGCCACATACATATATTTATCATTGTGTGCCTCCCAAGCTCCACATATATACTTCCGATAAGTGCAGAAAAGACCCTTACAATCTTGGTGCTACGCTCTCACAGGTATCACAATCGACCGTCGGTTGTACCGTCCACTGCTTTGCGTTGGTAAGAACATTTGTAAGAATTTGGTAACATGTGTGAGGGTGTGATTCCACTGACCCATATATAGTTGTTAGGGCATTTAGTTGGATTTTCTAACAATGTCATACGAGGAGTTTCTTTTTAAGAGTGCATTGCAGGATACTTTGGACCGACTCTCTACAAAGTTGGATGAAATAATTGTAAATATGGGCACTGCAGCCTCCTCCATTGCAACAACGACGTCATCACCGCCACCTCTCGCATGTACTATGGAGCTTGCACAGCGAGTGCTCAGCTTTCAAATGGAAAAGGCGGAGCAAAACCAATTGAACAACTTGTTCCAAATATACTTTGTTGTGAAGGAACGACGTTATCGTGTTATAATTGATGGCGAGACCTACAACAACCTTGCAAGTTTAGAGTTGGTTGAGAAGCTTGGTCTGACCACAAAGCCACATCCACATCCATACTACATCCAATGGGTAAATTCTTGGGATAAGATAAAGGTAACTGAAATTGCACGCATTGAGTTTTCTATTGGTTCTTATAAGGACAGTGCAGAATTTGATATAGTACCTATGCAAACATGTCATTTATTGCTAGGCAAACCTTGGATATCTAAAATTAATGCGGTGCACAACATTATTACTAATAAATATTGTTTCAAATACAATGATACAAATTTTACTGTAGTACCTATGACTGCTGCTGAAATTTTTGAAGATCTTATTAGAGCAGAGAGAAGAAAGAATGAGCCTTTTAGAAAAGAATGGACTATTTCAGAAGTCACAATTCCTTCATCTAAATCTGAACTGTTAGATAACAAAGATATTGTTTTGCCTCTTGTCGGTACTAATATTTTGCAGCATATATCCAAGCAAGAGGACAACGTGACACAAATAGAAAATGTAATTGACTCTGGTAAGAGCTCTCTTGATGTGTTGAATTTATTCCCCAATGATGCTAATGCGATAGTAGAACCTTCTATTGATTTACCTTTGTCACATGATAATGATTCTACTATTCTTTGCGATAAAAAAGAGTTGTGTGACAGTGCTATGATTAATGGTGGTTTCGTCCTGGAAACAAGTAATGTTGCTGAAATTAAAAACTTACATCCAATTGCAACTGAAAAAGATGAACTAAAATTGTTGTCTTCTTTAAATACATTGGGTTACATTGAGTTTGATACTTTATGTGCTCTAAGTAGTTTTGAAGATAAATTTAAATATGTTGAATTGTCATGGTTGTCTAAATATATATATCACTTTATTGGCAAATATAATTATAAAGGAGAGTATATGGTGCATCTTGTCTATATTTGTTCAAATATGAAATCTTCTTTTATTGTGCAACAATATGATCCATTAGAGGGCTGCAATCTCTATAACCATACCATGTCAAGATCCCAAGTTTTGTTATTAAGAAACAAGTTAAATTTCAAGAAGGGGAGCAATGTTGGCTACTATCTACAACCTGTCGTCCAGCTACACTCAAACCGAGGACGGTTTGTTGTCAAGAACGGGAGAATGATGAGGACATGACACCGTCGGATACAACCACAACCATAGATTACAAGGTGAGCTCATTCCTACATTTACACAATGGTCCCTGGTACAACTCACTTGGTTCCACATGTATATGTCAATATTTGCTTGTAGATACAAACATGTCTCAATGTGGATGGTCTTCAAAGTTCAACATTCGGTTCGTTGGTAGCCTATCCAGAGTGCGATTGAGGTCAATGAGGAATTGATGGAAAGCTTATTTGATAGGCTTTCCAATAGATCTGGTCCCACCTCAATATCATGTTGGCAAGGTCTTCAAATCATCACGACACTCAGCTACTATTTCTACGGGATGCTACGACGCCTCTTAGACCATATAACCAGCCGCCGCCGCCTACGTTAGGGTTTGAGTTTTGCTTTAGATCAATCTGTCATTTTCGGTTTCGGTTTCTGAGAGTCGCCATTTTCGGTTTCTGAGACCCTAACTTGTGATCTTAGGATAGATGTGAACCTGATGGTATACCTGAAGCTTTGATACCACTTGAAGTGAACTAGGGTTCCCGAGCTTCCAAAAGGTTCTGGTAACTCTCGATTTGGTGGAAACGAGACACAAGTCGATCCGGCTTCCGAACAACACGATCCGAAACCCCGCAATCGCAGCACCACATCTCCTCTGGTTATACAACAGGGCCGGGCGTGATGAGGACATCACTCCTTCAGATGCACACGATGATCCTCCACTAGACATTCAAGGTCCAATCACAAGAGCACGCGTGCGACAATTAAATTTAGAGGTGAGCTCGTTCCTAAGCAAGTCTTTATATAATTTTGAGAATAGATTGCTACCTAATGATTATATTGTACTTAGGAATCATGGAGAGTACCAAGGAATGCATAAGGGATGGTTTGGAAGCGTGGAGGACCAGCAAGGTTGGTCTGAGGCCCAAATTCCTTTTGAATCATCGGGAATCGTCGAAACAAGTCAGCGTCCAGAATCTGTTCCGGTGTTGCGTCACCGTTTTTGGTCCGTTGGGCCGTGTATCGTCGTTGAGCCCACTAGGGGGGCGTGTCCAGTGGTGGCGACGACCCTTAGACCTATAATACCAGCTGTCGCCGCTCTCGTTAGGTTTTGGGTTTTGCTTAGATTATTTCTGTCAAGAACAGTTTCGCTGTTTCATCGGTTTGTGAGACCCCAACTCGTGAGATTAATCATACATCTGCAATTTGGTTGCATTCTTGCTTGTTCTTGCTTGTGTTCTTCGATTCGCAGGCAAAGGACTTAGCCTTCTTGGTGAGGTCAACCATGCAACATTGGTTGATAACCAGAGGAGACGTGGTGCTGCGATTGCGGGGTTTCGGATCGTGTTGTTCGGAAGCCGGATCGACTTGTTTCTCGTTTCCACCAAATCGAGAGTTACCAGAACCTTTCGGAAGATCGAGAACCCTAGTTTACATCAAGTGGTAATCAAAGCTTCAGGTATACCATCAGGTTCACATCTAACCTTTAGTTTCGAGTGTTTACGCCTTTGTCCCATAGTCCAGTGCCACATCATTTTCCTATCCTACAACCCTTCCGCGCCATAGCCTTTGCATATTTCAGTTTCAGAGTCCGTAGTGTTGAGTTTGTGTCCTGGTCAAGGTCTTGTTGCTGGTTAGTTCATGTTAGAGTCCAGTTCGTGTGTTTTCCCCCACCGTTTCCATCAAATTCTAGCCACCGCCGCAATTTTTTCCACCTTCCGGACCGTTTTGTCCTCTAATTCGGAGTCGATTTTTCAATCGGGCATAACTCTCGTGTACGAACACCTTTTTCAGAAAAGTCATAGAGTTTTTCGTAGGTAAACGGCATTCCGGATCCGTCTGTCCCCGCCCAAGGCGGGGCTGGACAAATGCAGAATCCTCAAAATCGCCTCTGAAGTTTCAGTTTTCACCTTTCGAATTTTTTCCCTAGTTTTTCCAATCTTCAGAAAAATCCACACGCTACGCCTTTCACCTGTTTAAGCTCAAATTTTCTGTGCTTACTTCTTTAGTGCTCCTAAGTAAAAGAAAAATATCAAAAAAAGAAAAGGTCGAAGTTTCCCAAAAAAACAACAACCGCCCAAAAAAATAGAAAAAGAGAGGGGCAGAGGAGGGACAATATCTAGAGGAGCACATATACAAGGGCAAATTGAGCTGTGATCGCGTGTGATGTTTCGTGACTTCTTTCCTTTTTCTCTCACTATCCATCATACTTGTTCATCCTTTTTGTTGATCATCACACACCTAGTACTTGGAGCATTTAGGCCGGCAACAAGAACAAACACTTGGGACTATAATTCAACATTACTATTTGTTTCTGATTTGTGTTCCACGTATATATATTTGTTTCTTGTTGTGGCTTCCAAGCTCCACATTACTATCTTGTTGTGCCATCATCTGTTTGCTTTTTCTGTCATCTTGAGAGGCACCACTCAACCTGTGTAGTACGATTATTAGGGATAACCTTCACTGTTTGTTCCTGTTTTTGTGTCTACAATGTCAGATGACGGGCAGCCCAAAGACTTCAATGACTGCGTCAGCCAAGAGCAGCTAAAAGCTATTGTAGACAAAGCCAATAAGGACATGAAGGAGACTGTCGTCAATGCTGTCACTGAGGCAATGCTTGAAATCAAGCTCGCTAACCAGTTGGAGCGGTTGGATAGACGGATATCAGAAATAACCGACAGGGTACATATTTTGGAAGATCATCCTGCTAAGGCTCCTGATAATGATGCGAATGACAGCGATGACGATGATCTTGAGGTGTATGATGTCGATGGTAATCTTGATAACCAGGCGACATTGCAAAACAAACTTAGACGTCGTCTTATGGGTGGGAACCGAGACAACCGCCGCCGCCATCGAGGTAACCATAATCGCGCTCCTAACGATCCTTATGCTAAGGTAAAGTTTACTATACCTTCTTTTGATGGATATTATAATGCTGAGGCCTATCTTGATTGCGAGATGACAGTAGAACAAAAATTTAGTGCCCGCCAAGTACCTGAAGAACATAGAGTTAGACAAGCCACCAGTGAGTTTAAAGATTTTGCTATTATTTGGTGGACTGCTTTAGCTGCTGATGGTAAAAACACCTCGTTCATGGGAAGAACTTAAGGTTGCTATGCGTGATAGATTTGTTCCTTCAGCTTACCATAGAGATCTACGTAAAAAATTGATGTGTTTCAAACAAGGAGATAAATCAGTGCAGGATTACTATGGTGAGCTTCAAAAGGGCTTGATGCGTTGTAGCGTAGTAGAAGGACCTGAGAATTCTATGTGTCGATTTTATTCGGGGTTGAGACGAGAAATCTAGGATATTGTTGATTATAAAGATTTTAACACTGTCAACCAGTTGTTTTAGTTTGCTATGCTTGCAGAGAAGGAATTAGAGGGGCGTGACAAGCAGGATAAGTACAAGTCCGGCAACACATACACACCACGCTCAGGACCATCATTGGGGCTGTCCAAGACATCCACTTACAGGGCACCCCTACCATCGAACAAGCAGCAAGCATCGGTTGGAGGAGCTACCACATCAAAACCGACGGCTACACTACCCTCAGGCTCAGGTAAAAATTCTGTTTTGCAGGAACCAGCAAAGAGTGCCTCCTCTGTAGCATCCATAGGACGTACCTCTAACATTCAGTGCTGCCACTGCCAAGGATTCGGCCATATACAACGGGAATGCCCAAGTCAGCGGGCATATATTGCTGTGGAAGATGGATACATCAACGCCTCGAACGTTGAGGAAGATGATGCAAACGAACCAACTGTGCAAGAGAGTGCTGAATTTGTGGGACAGGATGATACATCGACCTACATGAGCGTTATTGTGCAGCGAGTGCTCAGCAGGAAGGTACAACAACCAGAGAAGCTGCAACGCCATAATTTGTTCCAAATTTTCTTCATCATCAACAATCGGCGAGCACGTGTCATCATCGATGGAGGTAGTTGCAATAACTTGGTGAGTTTAGATTTGGTCAAGAAGCTTGGCTTGACCACACGACAACACCCCCATCCATACAATCTTTAGTGGTTTAATGATGCTGCAAAGGCTAAGGTAACCCAAACTTGCAGAGTTTCTTTTTCCATCGGTTCATACTCTGATTATGCTGATTGTGATGTGGTACCTATGGAGGCTTGTTCACTTTTATTGGGTCGTCCTTGGGAATTTGAAAATGATGCTATACACCATGGTAGAACTAATACATACACTTTTATGCATCAAGGAAAGAAAATTACTATGGTTCCTATGACCCTTGCTGAAATTGTACAAGCTGATATAGATCGGGCTGCTAGTTTGAGCAATGCTAAATCTGAAAATGAACAAGTTGCTAAATCGAGTGGTAGATGACGTCACGGACGACGTCACATAGGCTCGGACGAGGCAGAAGAGTCCCCGAGGGTCGATGACGTCGCGGGCGACGCCATCTTGGCTCGGGCGAGGGGGGAAGACCCCCGAGGGTTGATGACGTCTCGGGCGACGCCACCTTGGCTCGGGCGAGGCGGAAGAGCCCCCGAGGGTTGATGACGTCACGGGCGACGCCATCTTGGCTCGGGCGTGGCGGAAGAGCCCCCGAGGGTTGATGACATCTCGGGCGACGCCACCTTGGCTCGGGCGAGGCGGAAGAGCCCCCAAGGGTCGATGACGTCATGGGCGACGCCATCTTGGCTCGGGCGAGGCGGAGAGAGCCCCTGATGGTGATTTTTATTTTTGTAGAGTCTGGTAATTTGGGTACCCTATTTCTAGGTATCTGACAGTAGCCCCCAAGCCTTCGATGTAGTGAAGGACTACACCGGAGGCTTCCAAGAGCGTTTATGGTGGTTTGGTCCGATTCTGTGTATTCCAGTGGGTGCGCGCGAGCGCACCCGCTGGGTGTAGCCCTCGATGCCTTAGGAGGGAGATTTTTCCTGGTAAGGGCTTATTCAGAAGACTTCTACGGTGCTTGACCCTTCGCTTCCCCCATGAGGCGGGGAGGGAGAGAGAGTGGGCTGCTCCGCACGTCAGGGCCAGACCTCCGGTCGCACACCAGCCCTGGCACGGGTTGTGCTGTTGGCCTTGGGCTGATGGCCCTTGAGCTGACGAGTCAGCTCTGTGTCGTGCTGTCTTTCGACCTATACGGTCGATTGACCGGTCGGAGATATGTTTGTCGGACTCCGGGGTCTGACTGCGCCCCCTTTCCCTGTAGCCCAAAAGCGGACGTGCCGTGTCTTTCCCGTTCGAGGAGTGGTGCCAGAGCACTGCTCGCTCTGCGGTCCATACTATGAACGGCGTGCCCTGAGTCCGCAATCTGCTTGGCCATTTATAGCCTCACTACACGACTGTGCGCCCTTAAAGTGGGTGTCGTCGCACAGTGCAATGTGGCTTTGGAGGTCGGTGGCGTCCTGCGGGGGGTGTGCGCTCAGCCTCCGCTCCTCCAACTTGGCATCCTATATGCCGGCGTGGATGACCTCATCCACCCGGGGGTGGCACTCGCAGTGGTTCTACATCCGGAACCACCCTGAGGCACTGCTCCCAGTTTTCACGGACCGACGCTTCAGGGAGGAGCCTCCCCGTTGGCATCACGGTCCGACCCCGCGCGAGCTCATCAGGACAAAACCCTACCTCCAAAGCCTGGCCGAGCTCCGGGACCGCAGGCTGAACCTTGCGGGGGTCGTCGCGCAGTTCCTCCGGCGTCGGGTCCTCCCGCTGAACGACATGGTGCCCGGAGCACCGCACGGGGGGACCACCATGGTGGCCGAAGAGCTGAGCTTTGACCACACAGTCTCAATCATGGGGATACTGTTGGGGAACAAGTTTACCCTTGATGACATCAGGCGCTACCCTCCGATGCGCCTAGATCCTGCGTCCATCGATCTAGTGAGTGTTGAGGCCTTGTTGTTTGTTTTCTCCTTCGCGTTGCTTTCTCTTGCTAGTGACATCCCAAGACTCCTTGGTCTTCTCCCCGTAGGGGCCCCACTCATCAGCGCGTCACGTGGCCCTCTCCCTTCCCGTTCCGCCGGCACAGCGATTGGCGAACAGGGAGCGGAACGCATGGCAGCAGGCGGATGCCGCCGATAGGAAGAAGAGGAAGGCCGAAAGGGCGCTGAGGCGCACGACACTAGAACAACGGCGGGCGAGACAGCGCCACGCTGGGGAAACAAAAGAGGAGTCCCCCACCGAGTCGGACGAAGGCAGCGGTGGTCCCAGTGCGGACGACGGAGATGATGATGATGATGACAAGGGCAGGAATCCTCAAACGGTGGTAGCGTCGGCTTCCCTGGCGGTTGGAACGCTACGCTATCCCGCGGGGGTTGCGCCGACATCGGAGGTGCCCCTGGTCAGGACACTCGGTGCGCACCTGGCCCTAGAGGGTTCCGAGAGCGGTGTCACCACGGATGTTCCGGTGACCCCCCGTTCCGCCTCATCCGATGGGGTTGGACAGAGCAGGTGTTCGGGCGCCGGCAGCCGCAGCAGGGCGGAGGCAAAGCGGAAGCGCATCTTCTCCGCTGGGTGAGTTCGCTAGCCTCGACCTCTTCCTCTACCCTGTCACTGGGGAAAAGGCTGCCCGTGATTTGCGACGATTGTGTCGAATGTTTCAGGACCGCCGACGGCTCTGCGTATGCGGGATGGAAAAAGCTGCATCGGAGAGCGCCGTCGGTCGACGGGGGGCGGTCCGGCGCCTCCCCGATTGCGGATTTAGCGAACGCCACCGAGGTCGGGACCGGGCTGACCCCATCCTGCTCCGTTGTTGACGGAGGAACGCCGCCAGCCCCCACGAACGTCGGTCCTGAGGCTAGTACGCTACCTACTCCCCAGTCATGGTGGTCATCAACGACCCCAAGGAGGAGGGCGGCCTTGGTGACTCTATGGCCGTGGATGGCGGGGGAGACCCCGTCGTTTGAGGCGTCGGAGGATGCAGAGACGGCCGTCATGACACTGGTTGCCGATGTCGTCACCGCCCCACCTGAGGGGAGGGTGGCTGGTGCGAGTGAGGAGGAGCCCCTGAGCAGTCCCCTTCCTCCCAACATGCCGGACCGGGACACCGTGGGTCCCCCGTCCTTCACCGATGGGGAGGTGGCGGCCGCCCGAGCATCGAAGGTCGTCTTCTCCCAGTCTAGCACGACTTCGCCGGGAGAAACGACCGAAGCTGTGAGGGAAGACGCCCGGGGGCTCTGTGTCGCCTCCGTCCCAACCGTCGCGCATTCGGAGACGGCGACCAGCTTATCTAGGCCGATCAGGGGAACATGGGGTCCCCTGTGTTCACCCTAGATGATCGGCACAAGCTCCATCATTGGAACCGGGTGACGGGTGCCCGTCAGAAGCTTGGCATCCAGGTCGCGCGGTACGCGGAGCAGATCTAGAGGGCCGTCGCATCGTTCTCCGAGGACTTCTCGCATCATGGCAATGTTAGAAATCATTTTGTCCGTAGACGTTGTTTTGTTCTTTCTCGTCGGGTTCCTGATGCCTCTCTCTGTGTAGATCCTGATGGCAACCAGCGTGGAGAAGTCGGAGTTCCTCCGTCGGGAGGCCAGCCGGTGGGCTCCTGGGACGTGGACGCCCGTCGGGGCAAATGCCGTGACGGAGGACCTCGTTGCGGCTCGTCGTCGTGTGACAGAGTTGGAGGAGCAGTTGGTCGCTTCGGAGTCAAGCGCGGCGGATGCCCAGGCGTTGGCGCAGTGTACCGCTAGCGACGCCGCGCGGGCTGAGCAAGAGCGGAACACGTCCCATGCTGACGCGGAGGCGGCCCGTCAGATGTTGGTGGATCAACGCTCAGCGCGCCAGGCTGAGATGGGACGCCTGACGACCGAGCGTGACGCTGAGGCCGAGGGACGACGTCAAGCTGCCAAGGCGTTGGATTCGATGGAGGAGGACCGTAACACCCTGCGGCATCAACGCGTGGTCAACGCCCGAGAGCGTGACGCCGCCGTGGCCCGCCTTGAGGACCTTTCCGCTAGGGCGCGCGAGTGCAGCGCCGACGTCGACCGGAGGATCCTGGAGTTCTCCGCCCAAGTGGGCGAATTGATGACGATCATATCACAGCTCCATGCAGCGGTCAACGGCCTGGAGGAGGAGAATGCAGGTACGGTTCCTTTGTCTGCTCGTTCGCCCTGGCGTTGTGCGGAAGTTGTTTTCTAGAGGTTGAAGTCCTCTTTCATGTCATCCCGGGGTTATAGGCTGGAGCACAGGTGGCGCAGGCGCTGAGTGAGGCAATGCACGAGGTGTGTGACCTCTTCGGCGTGCAAGCTGTCGAGGGTGGTCCGGCGGCGGCCAGAACTCGCATCGGCCTGGTGTGGGAGTGGGGCCAAGCGCGGATCCGGGAGGCCCTGCGCATCGGTGGCCACCGCACGATGTCGATCGTCGCCTGCCTCTAAGACGCAGTGACTCCCGCGCTTGTCAACGAGGGATACCCCCCAGACGCCCCGGAGGACTTGCTTGACCGGATCAAAGCCGACGCGGAGGAGCCAACGGCGGTCTTGGCTGCCAAGCTTGATGACGAGGTGTTCTCGCCGCCGGAGGAGTGACCCTGCGTGGTAAAAGATCAGGGCCGAGGGCCCTTGTAATAAACAAACTTAAGCCATTATGTGGCGTGCCCCGAGGGGGCTTTGGACGACTTTAAACGGCTCTTTAGTGAGCTTCCTATATGTTTGTTTGCTTGTTGGTTTTCGCATTTGCTATTTTCTTGGACTACTTGCCCGATTTTCCCTGGAGGAGCTTTGATCTGTTCGGGTGTGAGGTCGGGTTGAGATACTTGGCTCTGGGGAGCCGGAGTATTTCGCGGCCCTTCGGCACGGTCGGCGAGATCTCTTCTCTCGGTGGGGGAAATCCGACTTTTGCTTAGCGGATCGGCAAAAATAGTTTTTTGAACGAAAATGTTTTTTGGAGTGAAAGATAGGGGTGACCCCCTTCCCAGCCCCGAGCGAGGTGTGTTCTGGCGCGCGTCGAGAGTGCACCTTGCTAAGCGGTCGGTCCGAGGGTTCCCGCGTTTTACATGCGTACATACATGATGATAGATATACAAGATAATAATGAGGAAGGCGACATAGCTGTTGCTGTTGTGGGCGTCCGAGCTCTTCGCGCTGTAGGGGTCGACGTCCATCTTGTCAGCGACTTCGATCGCCGCCACCAGCTCCTCGTTGCGCACCTCTGCCATGGCGTTTTCGCAGCAGTCCACCTCGCACTGGTACGCCAACTTGACATCGGAGGAGACTGTGATGATGCCGCACGACCGCGACCTCTTGAGCTTTAGGTAAGTGTAGTTTGGGACGACCATGAACTTTGCGTAGCACGACCTTTCCAAAATGGCGTGGTAGGTCCCATGGTATGCCATGACCTCGAAGGTGAAGTACTCGGTCCGAAAGTTGTCCGACTCCTCGAACGTGACGGGTAGGTCGATCTGCCCCAGGGGTACCGTTTGTCTCCGGGAATGATCCCCTGAAAGGGAGCCCCCGAGGATTGAAGTTTTTCCTTGTGTAGGCCCAGGGCCTCGAAGGCGTTGTAGTACAGGATGTTGAGGCTGCTGCCCCCATCCATCAATGTTTTGGTGAAGCGCACTTTCCCTATGATTGGATCCACGACAAGTGGATAACGGCCCGGGTGAGGAATGTGGCTCGGATGGTCATCTCGACCGAACGTGATGTCGAGTTCCGACCAGTCGAGGTACGTCGGCGTTGTCGGGGCGACAGCAAAGACCTCGCGCCACTCCTTCTTCTGTCAGCGCTTGCAGCTGTAGGCCTCTGGGCCTCCGAAGATCATGAGGCACTTTTTGACGTGGGGGTAAGAGTCTTCGCGACCCCCGTCCCTGTCCTGGCCTTCTGACTCCTTTGGCTCGTCCTTGTCAGGGACGGTTTTGAAGTACCTGGCCATCATTTCACACTACTGGAGTGTGTGTTTGACCGGTCCGTTGTGATACGGGCACGACTTTGTGAGCATGTCATCAAACTTGCCCATCTTCTTCCCACCCTGGGGGCGGGGAGGCTTGCGGACGTCCACCGCTGCGACTGCGTTGTCGCCGCCGCCACGCTGCGGCTTGCCCCTCTTTTTGTTCCTATTCTAAGCACAGTTCGAGCCGCCTTCGCCGGCGATCTCGACTTCCTTGCCCTTCCCCTTGTCTGGGTGGAAAATGGCACCAACCGCCTCCTCTCCTGACGCATAGCTAGTTGCGATGTCGAGGAGTCGCTCGGTGGTATGTGGGTTGCTGCGGCCTAGCTCGTGGACCACCTTTTTGCAGGTGGTACCCACGAGGAAAGCCCCAACCATGTCTGCATCGGCCGTGGTCGGGAGCTTTGTGCACTGCTAGGAGAAATGGCAGATGTATTCTCGGAGGGATTCGTCCGGCTTCTGCCTGCAGCTGCGGAGATCCCAGGGGTTCCCGAGGCATGTATATGTGCCTTGGAAATTCCCGACAAAAGCCTGTCACAGGGATTCCCACCCATCAATGGTGTTGGGAGGCAAGTGCTCGAGCCATGTGCGGGTCGAGTCCAAGAGGTGGAGAGGCAAGATGCGAATGATGAAATCGTCATCGTCCGCGCCACCAGCCTGACACGCAAGTCGGTAGTCGTCGAGCCAGAGCCCGGGGTTCGTTTCCCCGGAGTACCGGACGACATTGGTTGGCTGTCGGAAAGGGTGCGGCAACGGCGCACGGCGGATGTGGCGGATGAATGCCATGGGACCCGGTGGCCCGGTGGCTCCGCCGTGGGAGGTCGGTCCTCATCGCTGTCGTATTGACCACCACATCAGACGTGGTAGCCTCGGCTTGCGCCGTCCTGCTTCGCGTGCTAGCGCGCGTTGATTGTGTCGCACACGTCGCGCTTCTCGCCTACGTGAGCGTGCACCATCGGGCGTCGGCGTCCGGCCGGGTCGGGATCCGGATGGACCGATCCCTCGTGGTCAATAGGAGCCGCACCGGTTGTGGGGCCGGCGCTGAGCCCATGTCTCCGCGAAGCGGAGCTCTTGGCCTGTTGCTCCGCGACCCGTTTCAGGAGGGTCGTTAGCTCGTCGTGGGCGAACTTGCCGTCAGGAGCATCCGGGATGGGGAGGTTGCAGAGCAACATCCTTGCTGCCACGATGTTCTGGCTTGCTCGCATGAACTGCGGTGTGCCATGTTCATCGTTAATGATGCGGTGGTATACCGCCCGGGTCTCCCTACGAGCGCGGGGCTCTGCGGCGTCCCTGGCGGCTTCACGTTCAAGCTTCTCATGCTCAAACGTTACCTTTCGCTGGCGCTCCGCGAGCTGTTGCTCTACGTAGCGGAGGTCACGAAGCTGCTGCTTCCAGGCCTCCGAGGACTGCGGGTCAGGCCGCTGGTTAGGTGCCGGAACACCTGTCTGGTCCATGGGCGTGCGGTTGCCGTCACCGTCTTCGTCCTCCTCATTGACGTGGGTGGGGTCGACCGCGACCGCTGGTGGCGAAGCATCGCACATGAAGCACTCGCGGCCGTGATCTTCGCTGGGTCCGCTCGAGTCTGTGTCGAGCAGATAATCGCTGGCCTGGAGGAAGCCGTGTAACGCCTCCTGATCCTCAAGGCCGTCGAAGTCCAGGGGGTCGTCGCTTCAGAGGCTGGAGCCGGCATACGACGCGGCCTCGGGGCTCGTGAGGAGATCGGAGGTGGATCGAGAGTGGTGGGACGCGAGTCCCACGCGTTTCCCTTCCGCTGGGTCTTCATGAAACCACGCGCCCACCTCCTCCGCGTATGACGTAGCGGCATTCTTCATGCCGAAAGGCTGCGCTTCGGAGGCAGGCACTTCGATGCGTCTGGGAGAGAGCGGCTGCCCTTCCACGAGCTGCGCCGTCACGTTGGCGAACGCGAAGTAGAGGTTGTGTAGGGATTCTTGAGTGGGCCGGGGTCCCATGAGCGTGTCGAGCTGGCGCTCGAACTATGGGTAGTAGGCCCGTGGGATGACCACCCCGCGTGCGGCTTGTTCCGCGGAGGGAGAGAGATGGAGGTGGGCCATGGAAGCGGCGATGGCATCCATGGCTACCTCGGGAGATGCCATGGGGCGACGGAGAGCCAGGTCGGCGTCCTTCCCGTGGCACTGGAAGTCCAGGCTACCAAAACGAATGACGGTGTTTGAAGCGAAGCGGATGTGGCGATCAGCCATCCGAAACTCGAAAATACGGGTGACACGCAAAGGTCCCCTACCTGGCGCGCCAACTGTCGGTGTCTAAAATGGCGGGGTCTAGACAGCAAACAAGTAAATTTCTAAGCGTGTCGGAGTTCGGATGGTTGCGCTCGGAGAACACGGAGGTTTATACTGGTTCAGGCACGAACGACCTATGTCCAGTGTGTTGCGGGGTTGTATTACCGAGCGCAGAGAGCTCGTAGAGGGGAGCTACAAGCTTTTGGTGAGAGAGGGAAGGCGGTTCCCAGGTCTCGTGCGTATGAGGTTCTTGGTTCTGGTGAGTGCTCGCGTTTGTGCGAGTTTGAGTGTGTGTGAATGAGAGTTGGAATGTCGAGTCCCCTTGAGATTGGGGGTCCATTCCCTCCCTTTATACATAGGGAGAGATGGAGGAGTACAGTAGAGAGAGAGGGAGTGAATGTTGGGAATATGCCCTAGAGGTAATCATAGAGATGATTGTATTTCCTTGTATCCATGACATGTTATGAGTTCAATGAATATCCATTAAAGACAACTTGTATCGATAAACAATTATGTGAATTGTTTGTGAACCTCATTTACTTGTATGGTTATTCTAAAGTTGTCCCTGATCGGAGTTTGTGCTAGAATGTGCATAAATATTAGATCAGCACATTATTAGTTGATGACTATGTTTCACAAGTCATGGACATGAGATGTCAAACTAATAATGTGGGCACATGTAGGACATGGTGCTGGACAGACCCGACATGAGATTGTCTCTATACACATCTTGTACGTTATGTCCTTAGACCTGAGATTATCGTATGTACTCAAGATGTGAAACGACCTACCCTAGGACTACCAAACGCTACTCCGTGACTGGGTAGTTATAAAGGTAGATTTCGGGTTTGTGAGGAAACATGCTCTGAGACATAGTCAATCAAGATGGAATTTTCCACTCTCCATATGAGAGAGATATAACTGGATCACTCAAATGATTAGATCATGAAATGCATGGCCGTTCTTGGGTTAAGTGTTAACCCACAAGTTGAACCAAATATCATGAGGCAAAGGAATAAAATGTATATTGAATTGTGGTGGTTCGTCTGATATGATCATAGCGTATGCATAGGATTTGACATGCCTTGCTAGAGGCCGCTATCAACTATTGGTCGAGTAAGAGTACTTGGGCCATGTCTATGTGTGCGTGAGCCCATAGGGTCGCACGCTTAAGGGGCTGGAAGCCTAATTCGGGTTGGACCCGAATTAGACTAGGTTTAGGGTTGCTAATGGGCCTCCAACGTGGGAGCTCATTAGGACGCCTATATAAGCAAGGGGTGGGCGCAGGGCAAGATACTCACGTCCTTTGGCAGCCGCCGTTGCCCTCCCCATGCTCGCGCCTAGTACTCCTCGCGGACCTAGCAGTCGAGAGGCGTGACGCTTCTTCCCTGCACGTGTGGGATTCCTCGGAGGTGTTGCATCTGGAGCACTAGGATGAACTGCGAGTAAGAGACGTTGAGATGGATGACCTCGCAACTGCACGGCACTGCTGCGATGCGCACGACTACATCAAGTCGCTTCCGCTGCACCTGCGCGTCTAGTGGTAACTCCGTGATCTATAACTAGCACTAGTTCTTGGTTTACAGTGGTATCAGAGATGTTAGTTGCCTCGTTATACTTTCGGGTATGAGCATATGGTGATATGCGCGGTTTAAGATCAATCTCTGATCATGGTTCGTGATCTTGCCATGTTGGTATTGTAACGATCTACTCGTACCGGTCGGAATTCCGCCATACGAGTTAAGTGATACATGTAAACCCAATTATGGTGAGTTGGAGATCAATAAGATTGGTTGAATCGAACCTAGGTCAAGTTCCAGGCGCATACGATGTGCGGCAGCGACGGATTGGATCCGTCGTCGAAGGGGAATTTTGCAGAAAAGTGTTGTTCGGTAAAACGGCCATAACTTTTGCATACGACCTCGGAATGAGAAAAACCTTGAATGAAAATCGTGCGCCACAAAATTTCGCATTCGTTAACAATGGCCTATGGCAGTTTCGGCGAAAATTAGATTTGTGAAAAACAGCTTGCAAAATTGAGTTTTCGGCGTTTTAAGTATAGACGTCGGAATCGATTAACTCTGTTTTGCAGGTATTCGTGATTGGTATAGCCCTTATGTGTATGTGATGCATGTATGTAATTAATTCATGGCTTGCACGTCATGATTAAGACAATATGGCTGGAGCCACAGATATTGTCCATTCATATGTAATGGTCTGCGTGCCAATCTATGATGATCCTACGACTGTAATTTTACTTCACTATGTTACGGTAGTGATAGATAGTCTTGGTGGACTCATCACAGAGGATGGCATACTTCTATCATGGAGATGGCGATCACCATGATGAACAGATTGATAGAGATGGAGATCTGCAAAGGAATAATGGGCTATACCAAGTCAAATCTGTGTTTATGTCGTTCTTACGATGTTCTACTTTCACGTGCGATAATGTTTTTGTCTACATATGCGGTAGTGAAGTAGAATGATCCCTCAACAATGTTTAAGTCATAATGCTTCCCCAAACCTTGCACTGTCACGTGTCTCATACGATCGGTGGCGGGTCTATGAAATTAGGGTGCCAATGGTTTTCCTTGACTAGACAGGTTTGTGTCGGACACTTACAAGCAGAAGGTTTGGTTACTTGAACAAGGTTATCCTAATGGTTAGGGACCTTAGAGCATTAGTTGTTGGTAAAACAAGCATAGAGATGCCACCCAACAACAAGAGTCATATGTGATATGATTAGCAAGGAGTTGCTTACCGATCTACCATGTCTCCTAGCGGTGATGCTAAAGCTCTCTAGTAGACTTGTTAGTTGCGGGTCTTGAATCACTAAGTTTCAATAGAGGATATTGATTTTAGTGGGAGTAGATTCTATTAAAAGTTTAATATGATTTACTCTGTCTTGGATACATTGTCTTAGTATTTTGCATTAGTTTTGTTGTAGATGGCTCCCAGTAATCAAACATTTACTTTGCGTTCAATTCTTGAGAAAGATAAGTTGAATGGAACAAACTATGCGGATTGGATCCGCAACCTGAGAATTGTTCTCAGGGCTGAGAAAAAGGAAGATGTTCTAGACACCCCATTACTAGATGAGCCTGTTGATAATGCACCTACTGCAGAGAAAACCGCTTACAAGAAAGCATGTCATGTTGATCTTGAAGTGGGTTGCCTTATGCTCGCTTGCATGGAGCCAGATCTCCAGATGCAATTTGATAATAATCATGTAGCGTACGATATGATCGTGGCGCTTAATGATATGTTTCAGACTCAAGCCAGGACTGAAAGGTTCAATGTTTCCAAGGCTTTTGTTGAAACCAAGCATGCAGAAGGCGCAGCAGTTGGCCCACATGTGATCAAGATGGTTGGTCACACTCAGAGATTGGAGAAGCTAGGCTTCCCAATGGGCCCAGAGTTGGCCACTGATTTCATACTTGCGTCTCTTCCGCCTAGCTATGGGAAATTCATTTCGAACTACCATATGCATGGGGCGGAGAAGGGCTTGAATGAATTGTGCGGCATGCTTAAAACAGCAGAAGCTGATATCAAGAAAGGTGCTGGCAGTAGCCATGTGATGGCAGTCCAAAACAAGCCTAACTTTAAGAAGAGGGCTTGGAAGAAGAAGAAGGCGATGGCTAAAGATCAGATCTCTAAGCCAAACCCTCCTCCTGCGCCCAAGGCTATTGGACAAGTTACTGAAGCTAAATGCTTTCATTATAATGGGAAAGCTCACTGGAAAAGGAACTGCAAGTTGTACTTGGAATCCTTGAAGGATGGCGGTGGTAAAGGTACTCCCGCTGCTTGTACACTTGTTGTTTATGTTACAGACATTTTTCTCACTGATTCTTATATTAATTCTTGGGTATTTGATACCGGATCAGTTGCTCATATTTGCAATACGATGTAGGGAATGATAAGAAGTAGAAGCGTGAAAAGAGGAGAAGTTGATTTCCGCATGGGCAACAATGCAAGAGCTGATGCGTTGAGCGTTGGGATGATGCAACTTCACCTCCCGTCAGAATTTATCATGCAATTGAATAATTGTTATTTTGTTCCTAGTTTAAGTCGAAACATTGTGTCACCTTCATGTTTGATGAAGGATGGTTATTCATTTATGAGTAAAGACAATGGTTGTGTGATCTCAAAGAATGACAAGTCTGTGGCTTTTGCATCCATTGTGAATGGGTTGTTTATTTTAAATCTTGATGATGAACCTATCTGTAATATTAATGCTAAAAGGCCTCGGCTTAATGAGTTAAGTCCTACTTATATGTGGCATTGTCGTTTAGGTCATATAAGTGAGAATCGTATGAAAAGGCTCCATTCAGATGGGCTTCTAACTTCGTTTGATTTTGAATCATACGAGACATGTGAGGCTTTCCTATTGGGTAAGATGAACAAGTTGTCTTTCACAGGTTTTCCTGAGAGGGCGGCAGACTTATTGGAACTTGTACATACTGATGTATGTGGACCAATGAGTACAACAGCTAGAGGCAGATTTCAATACTTCATAACCTTCACTGATGATTTTAGTAGATATGGATATATCTACTTAATGAAACATAGGTCTGAAACATTTGAAAAGTTCAAAGAATTTCAGAATGAAGTAGAGAATCAACGTGGCAAGAAAATTAAAGCCTTGCGATCTGATCGTGGAGGCGAATATTTGAGCCATGAGTTTAGCAATCATCTAAAGAGTTGTGGAATTGTTCCACAGCTTACGCCACCTGGAACACCTTAGAGAAACGGTGTATCCGAGCAACGTAATCGGACTTGGTTGGACATGGTTCGGTCTATGATGAGCTAGTCAGACCTACCACTCTCGTTTTGGGGATATGCTCTAGAAACAGCCGCTTTCACATTGAATAGGGTACCGTCTAAGTCCATAGTTAAGACATCATATGAGATATGGACTGGTAAGAGTCCCAGTTTGTCTTTTCTAAAGATTTGGGGTTGTGAAGTTTATGTCAAACGACTTATGTCAGATAAACTAACACCCAATTCGGAGAAATGTTTTTTCGTGGGATATCCAAAGGAAACTTTAGGATATTACTTCTACAACCGATCAGAGGGCAAAGTGTTTGTTGCTCGGAACGGTGTCTTCTTAGAGAAAGAGTTTCGCAATAAAGAGAAGAGTGGACAAAAGGTGTATCTTGAAGAAGTTCAAGATGAGACAATAGGGGATAACTCTATGAGTGATGCTAATGTAGCAGAACAAGTTGAGATACCTGTGGCAAGAGAAACACCACCACAACCACGAAGGTCGGCAAGAATCCGTGAGGCTTGTGGGGAAGTGTTATTGTTAGACGATGACGAACCTGCGTCTTACGCGGAAGCAATGATGGACCCAGATTCCACGGAATGGCAAAGTGCCACGAGATCCGAGATAGATTCCATGGGAGACAATCAAGTTTGGAACTTGGTTGACCCGCCTGATGGGGTTAAACCTATTGAGTGCAAATGGGTCTATAAAAAGAAAAAGGATATGGATGGAAACATTCACGTCTATAAAGCTCGACTTGTTGCAAAGGGTTTTCGGCAAGTTCAAGGAGTTGACTACGACGAGACATTCTCGCCGGTAGCGATGCTTAAATCTATCCGGATCATTCTAGCAATTGCTGCTTATTTCGATTATGAGATTTGGCAGATGGATTTTAAAATAGCCTTTCTAAATGGAAATTTGGAAGAGGACGTGTATATGATACAGCCCGAAGGCTTTGTTGATCCTAAAAATGCTGGTAAAATATGCAAGCTAAAGAAATCCATTTATGGATTAAAGCAAGCATCTCGAGTTGGAATATTCGTTTTGATGAAGTGATCAAAGGGTTTGGCTTTCGTCAGAATGAAGAAGAACCTTGTGTTTACAAGAGGGAAAGTGGGAGCGTTGTTGTATTTCTAATCTTGTATGTGGATGACATACTATTGATTGGGAATGACATTCCTATGTTGCAATCCATAAAGACTTCACTGAATAATAGTTTTTCTATGAAGGATTTAGGAGAAGCAACATACATTTTGGGCATTAAGATCTATAGAGATAGATCAAAGAGGCTTATAGGATTAAGCCAAGATACATCCATTGACAAGGTGTTGAAACGGTTCAACATGGAACAATCCAAGAGAGGGTTCTTGCCTATGTCACATGGTATGAATTTTAGCGAGAAGCAGTGTCCTACGACAGCTGATGAGCAGAAGCGCATGAGTAAGGTTCCATATGCTTCGGCCGTTGGTTCCATTATGTACACCATGATATGTACTCACCCAAATGTCTCATATGTTCTAAGTGTTGCGAGCAGGTACCAAGCTAATCCAGGTGAGAGTCACTAGACGCTTGTTAAAAACATCCTTAAGTACTTGTGTTGACAACATTTTTCGGCACGTGTCAAATGAACCAAGACTTGTCGATACAATAGATTACAATAGGGATTGAATGGATGTTATCGCACGCAGGCGAATTTGATCTGTTTCTTCTATCTCCCTGGCGTCGTCATCGGCAGACCCTTCAACTGGCTTGATCTTTCTTTTCAACAGAATAGCTTGTCGGGCGTTTGCATCTCTTTCTTGTTGAAGGGCTTTAACAACATCAGGTAGTTGAGCTTTCTTTTGGTTGGCCATATTCAGGGCTTCATCAACCTTCTTCAATTCAGTCAGCAACTCTTCCTTCCTTGCCGATAAGTGGACGATTTCTTGCTCAAGAGTAATGCTAGAAGCTTCTAAATGGCCGATGCCTTTGTGCTTCTCATCGGCAACCTGCTTGAACTTGAGCATTTCCTCTTCAAGCTTTGATTGAGCGTTCCTATTGGCAATGCGGCGTGAGGCCCGTTGGTATTGGAGTTGTCGGCTCTTGAGGAATGCTGCTTGGAAGAGAATTTCTTCTGTATCGGCAGATAGGTGGCCTTGGATGTCTTTGAAGGCTATCTTTACTGCAGTGGAGTCTTGGACAAGATAGGAGGTGTCTTGTTGCAGTAATGATAGCAATGTTTCAAGCTTCAGTTTGACATCTGCCGATAAAGCTGGAGCGGAGCTTTCTTCATATTCGTCTTCATCGGGAAGGTTGACGGCGAAGGAGAACAAGCTATTTGCTAGAGCAGAGCCTTCTTGGTCTTCGTCTTCGTCAGGAAGGTTGACACCGAAGGAGAACAAGCAATCGGGAGAGTCTTGGGCCTGAAAAGGAGAAAAGTTAAAATTTGCCGATCATAAGTTTATACTGCAAGTTGTTAGATAATCGGCTTACCATCTTGAAGCGGATCTCTTGTCTGGGACTTGGGAAGTTGGCTGGTATGGCCTCATCCTGGATATCGGCAATAGTTGCTGATGAACACGCTTCCGTGGGGGGAGCGGTTGGTGCTGTTGGTGCTGTTGCTGACGTTGTCTCTGCTGCGATGGTTGGCTCCTGTGGCGGTGATGCCATCCTCTGGTCAGGATTTTCATCCGGTGTGGGTGCTGGTACCGGTGCTGATGTTGTTGCAGCTGGTTCTTGTGGCGGTGGTATCGTCTCCTGATGTTGTTCACTGATTGCTCAGGGACGGATACCAATGGTGGTTCTGCCATTGGTGCATCGGCAGAAGTTGGTGATGCAGCTGGGGTGGCTCGCCTCAGGCGTTTCTTCTTTGGTGTGGCGGTAGGTGAACCAGCCCGTTTTGGTTGTGAAGCCTGGGGGGCATCGGCAGCAGGAGTTGGAGAAGCTTGTACGTCTAGAGCAGCTGCCGATAACCTCGCTGCCTGAAAAATGTTTGGTGCAAGTTACATAAAGTAAATGTTGTCGATGAGTAGTATGTGATCGGTATAAGTAAAAATAAAACTTACTGCAAAAGCCCGCGCCAAGATGGCGGCAGCAGCCGATGGAGTAGCAATGGTTTTTGCCGGCGTTGGTTTGGGCTTGAGGATGACTTTGGGTACCCTCTGAGGAGTGAAGGCGGCCAGTGTAGGAGCTTTATTACCGATAATCGACACAGGGCTCATCACTCGAAGGTGGAAGGGCTTGCCACTCTTGCTCATTTTGGGGATTGGATCGTCAACCTGTTAGGAAAAAGAAGGTCAGATACCGATGATAGAGGTAAATAATAAGAAATGCATTGGAATAAAAAACTTACTGGATCATCGGGAATGACGTAATCGGCGTCAATCAAATGCCGATAGTAGTGCGATGACTTGGCGAACAGTTGATTTCTCCATTCTTGCCACCAAAATTTGTATTCCTCCGTAATGAAAGATGTTGGTGCCCAGGAGGATAGGTCGATGTCTGATGTATCGGCATCGGGAGGGAGATTGACAACCTTGTTCCAGTCCATGGCGCTGGAGATGATTTGTCTTGGTTTTATCACCTTGGGGTAGCAGAGCTTGATCGGTAATTGGTCGAATGTTAGTTGTCTTGCTGCTGCTGATGGGTAATAGAATTCAAAGGATGGAGGAGCATTCTTCCCAGTTCCAAAAATGTTGACTGGAATAGCTCAGGGAACAATACTGGCTTTCATAATTATTTCGTTTTGAGGTACATTCCCATCGGTAAGGTTGAACAGCAAAGGCAATTGGTTGTCTTCATCGATGTAAGGCCACTAAAGCCGTTCTGCAGCAGGGATTCCATTATAAAGCTTTTGAAAGAATCTGCCGAACTGGTCTGCGTTGGCATCGGTTCCTGGCAGCACTATGATAGCCTCCTCGAAATTGAGTGGAGGACGAGTTGCCGATTCATCTTCATCAAATACATAATCTTCTGATATGTCCCTTGCGAATTGCTGATTGAACATGTCAAATTGGAGAACTTTGTACATGTGTGCATTTAACCACATGTTTATGAACCACCAAGGACCCCCAAGATTGCCGATGGACTCGCCCAACAATAGCTTCTTGGACACTTGGTGTAGGAGACGGTACACCGATCCAAGGAGGTATCGCCCGAGAGGGAGTCTTGTTCCATCGGCCAGAAGTTCTGCTGCAGGGAGGTACATTGTGGTAGGTCCGACGGTTTTGCCACAAAAGATAAACTTTTCTAGCCACATGTTCGAAAAGATGGCGTGTTCCCTCTGACCTACCGATCCAGTCTTTTGATATTCCCGGATGTAACCAGTCCAGCCGCCGATATTGCACGTGTTCACCTTATATTCAACCTTCCTATTGAACAGGGCGGGGGTATCGGCAGAGGAAACATCGAGGCCGGTAAGCATATGCACATCGGCAAGAGTGGGAGTGGCTGGTCCGTGTCTGAATAAAAAGCCATTCATTGTATCGGACAAGAAATAGGAGGCCGCCATCATCATGTTCTCATTCTTCTCCATATCGGCAATGGAGAGCCTGATGCACTGGTCTAGGTTACGCTCTGACCAGTAAACTTGCTGTGTTCTGATTACTCTAAGGTACCAGTTCTTCCATCCCTTGGTGTATTTGGGCCATGAACAGAAAGCATCCTTCCATAACCCTAGGCTAAAGCATTCAAATCTGAAGGGGATACGGTTGGTCTCTGTGTTGATCAGATTGGTAGGATCAGGGTGTCCCATTGGGCCTAAACAGTTGAAGTTGGATTGTTCAATTGGGATTACGACCTTGTTGTACATTTCCTAGGTTTCAAAAAAACAAAAAAAGGAGAAAGGGGATAAATTACGGAGTTGATGCAGAAGAGAAATTTGCAGGAAATAAAGCGAGAAGGGAGCAGGTTTACTTTGGGAACTTCGAAGTTGATCGCCATTGGTGTTGTTCGTGCTTTGCTGGAAGAAGACGTCGCCGCTTGAGTTCGCAGGACTGTTCTTCGGAGTCGCCGCCGAGGTTGAAGACGAGGGCAGATGAAAGTAAGTGGGCTTAGGGTAAAAACAGATTGGATGGTGGTAACTTTTATAAGCCTGGTCAGGGGTATTTTGGAATTTTCTTCGCACTGAGCAGGAATGTAGAGAGGTATGCAATAAGTATGCGCAGCAATCGAGGAGATATCATTAGGTTTGCAACTGTTCGCGCTATGGTCGTGGGATTTTATTAATAAATTGTGGTTTTGCGCGCGGTAATCGAGGAAGTTGTGCAGTTATCTTGGAGAGAGCAGTTACAGTAGAGAAAATTTCGGCACGTAAAATATTCTACACTCCGAAATTGGGGGGCATGTGTTGACACCATTTTTCGGCACGTGTCAAATGAGCCAAGACTTGCATTGATCGGTAGCTGTTTTCTATCGGCATCGGAAAGTCATCGGTTAAGTTTACCGATGAGAATGAATGTTGCAAGAAAGATAACTTTATTGCCGATGTGAGTTGGACGACTCTTGCCGATAATAATTAATTGGTGAAGATAGGTTACCAGAAGTACAAGGTTGCCGATTGGGAAGTATTGCCGATGCCGATGGGCATGGAGTGCCGATGGGCACAGGGTAACGTGGCGGTTGACGTCAGTAAGGGATTGGCGATAGCAATAAAAGGAAGTTGTGGATTGAAGAGTCTGCCGATGGAAAGTTTCATCGAAGAAAAGATAAGGAGACTGGTGAGCTTAGGCCAGTATCATTATAGAAGTCTGAGTCTGACTCTTGCATGAGTCATTTTGTTTCCTTAAAAATAGAGGTGTCCGTTTAGGAAAATAATATTGTTATTTGGGTCCGACTCCTGCGCGAGTCAGTTATTTCCTTTAAAGTAGGAGTTTGTTTTGGAAAGGTACGAGTCGTGTCTGTTTACAACTCCTATTGCTGGAGTATAAATATGTACCTAGGGGTCGTGAGAAAATATCCAATCAATCTATCAAACAAATCAATTACTCTTATTTACTTTTACTGCAATCTACCCTTTTATTGCATTAGTCTTAGTTTATCTACGAGTTCTTCAAGCTTCGACGGGCTGCATCTTCTTGATCTCTGTCAAACCCTTGCAAGTTCCGCGTGGGAGTAATCTGAGCCTTGACATCCGGGCGCATCGCTGTTGTCTCGTTCATCTCTGCTCTAGTTATCCTGATCAAGTCTGAGTCTTGACATCTAGGCGTATCGCCGTTGTCTTGTTTAGCTCTTGTTCTAGTTATCGTCCTTGTCGATTAACTGGTCAAATCGACTGGCACACCTTTGGATATCGAATTTCGGGTAATAGCCCGAGGTGTTCGCAGATCCTGACGCTTTTTGTGTCAACAACTTGAGAAGGACTAAAGATGTGTTCCTAATCTATGGAGGTGAGGAGGAGCTCGTTGTAAATGGTTACACCGATGCTAGCTTCCAAACTTATGTGGATGATTCACAATCTCAATCAGGTTTTGTGTTCACAATAAATGGTGGTGCTATAAGTTGGAAAAGTTCCAAGCAGGAGACGGTGACTGATTCTACAACAGAAGCCGAGTACATTGCAGCTTCTGCCGCTGCAAAGAAGGTGTCTGGATGAGGAGGTTTCTCATCGATCTTGGTGTGGTTCCAAATGCGTCTCACCCATTGAATCTACATTGTGACAACAATGGGGCGATAGCGCAGGCTAAGGAGCCTAGGAATCACCAAAAGAACAAACATGTACTACGAAAGTTTCATCTCATTCGAGAGTTCGTCGGTCGAGATGAGATCAAGATGTGCAAAATACATACGGATTTGAATGTTGCAGATCCTTTGATAAAGGCTCTTCCACAACCTAACCATGAGGCGCACATGAAAGCTATGGGTATTAGATATCTTCGAGATTATCTCTAGGGCAAGTGGGAGACTGTTGGGAATATGCCCTAGAGGTAATCATAGAGATGATTGTATTTCCTTGTATCCATGACATGCTATGAGTTCAATGAATATCCATTAAAGACAACTTGTATCGATAAACAATTATGTGAATTGTTTGTGAAACTCATTTACTTGTATGGTTATTCTAAAGTTGTCCCTGATCGGAGTTCGTGCTAGAATGTGCATGATATTAGATCAACACATTATTAGTTGATGACTATGTTTCACAAGTCATGGAGATGTCAAACTAATAATGTCGGCACATGTAGGACATGGTGCTGGACAGACCTGACATGTGATTGTCTCTATACACATCATGTACGTTATGTCCTTAGACCTGAGATTGTCGTATGTACTCAAGATGTGAAACGACCTACCCTAGGACTACCAAACACTACTCCGTGACTAGGTAGTTATAAAGGTAGCTTTCGGGTTTGTCAGGAAACATGCTGTGAGACATAGTCAATCAAGATGGAATTTGCCACTCTCCATATGAGAGAGATATAACTGGATCACTCAAATGATTAGATCATGAAATGCATGGCCATGCATGGGTTAAGTGTTAACCCACGAGTTGAACCAAATATCATGAGGCAAAGGAATAACATGTATATTGAATTGTGGTGGTTCGTCTGATATGATCATAGCGTATGCATAGGAGTTGACACGCCTTGCTAGAGGCCTCTATCAACTATTGGTCGAGTAAGAGTACTTGGGCCATATCTATGTGTGCGTGAGCCCATAGGGTCGCACGCTTAAGGGGCAGGAAGCCTAATTCGGGTTGGACCCGAATTAGACTAGGTTTAGGGTTGCTAATGGGCCTCCAACGTGGGAGCTCATTAGGACGCCTATATAAGCAAGGGGTGGGCGCGGGGCAAGATACTCACGTCCTTTGGCAGCCGCCGTTGCCCTCCCCACGCTCGCGCCTAGTACTCCTCGCGGACCTAGCAGTCCAAAGGCATGACGCTTCTTCCCTGCACGTGTGGGATTCCTCAGAGGTGCTGCATCTGGAGCACAAGGACGAACTGCAAGTAAGAGACGTTGAGACGGACGACCTCGCATCTGCACGGCACTGCTGCGACGCGCACGACTACATCAAGTCGCTTCCGCTGCACCTACGCATCTAGTGGTAACCCCATGATCTATAATTAGCACTAGTTCCTGGTTTAGAAAACTTGTCCACCACCACCAAAATGCAATTGTAATTGGAAGACTTAGGAAGTCCTTCAATGAAGTCCAAAGAAACTATCTGCCATGCCCCAGTTGGAATTGGTAGCGGTGCTAACAAACCTAGATAAGCAACCTTTTCTGTCTTAGCTTGTTGACAGACTGCACAGCCAGAGACAAACAGTTGCACAACTTGTTTAAGATGGGGCCAAGCAAAAAGCTTTTTGATTCTGGATAAGTGGCCTCTATGCCAGAGTGGGCTCTATGCCAGAGTAGTCTACAAGCAAAAAGCTTGGTAAGTGGCCTCTATGCCAGAGTGGCCTCCTGTAGGACTGGAATGCAGAGCCTGCCGAATAGTCTTCTGGATATTGTCATCAGAGCCAACCCAAATCCTTGATTTGTAATAGATGAGTCCATCTGTCAAAGAATAATGACCAGAAGGGGAGTGGACAGATAGTTCTTGTAGAAGTTGAGCAGACCTGGTGTCTTTTAAGTAAGCAGTTTGTACCTCCTGAAGCCAAGTAGACTGAGCTACAAAAACGGCTGCTATATCATGGATAGCAGCATGTTTAGTTCTGGACAATGCATCAGCCACTTTGTTGTCCTTTCCTTGTTTGTAGACTAATTTATAGTCTAATCCCAAGAGTTTAGTCAGAGCCTTATGCTGCCATGGTGTGGACAACCTCTGATCATCAAGGTGAATAAGACTCTTCTGATCTGTCTTAATGATGAAATTAGACTGCAGTAAATATGGTCTCCACTGGTCAACTGCTAGTAAAATAGCCATACTTTCCTTTTCATAGGTAGAAAGACCTTGGGCCTTGATACCTAAGGCCTTACTGACATATGCAATGGGGTGGCCTTCTTGTTGCAGAACTGCTCCAATTCCCTTGTCCGAGGCATCAGTTTCAATGACAAATTGCTTGGTAAACTCAGGGAGAGCCAAGACAGGTGCTGTGATCAAGGCCTATTGCAAGGTTGCAAAGGAAGCTGAATGCTCAGATGTCCAGATGAATTGTTCTCCCTTTTTGAGAAGGTTGGTCAAAGGTTTTGCTAGGAGTCCAAAGTGTTGCACAAATTTGCGGTAATACCCAGCCAACCCCAAGAAACTGCGAAGTTCCTTAACTGTAGTTGGAAAGGGCCATGTGGCAATTATCTGGACCTTACTAGGATCAGTGGACACCCCTTGATCACTGATTACATATCCAAGATAGCGCAACTGGTGTTTGGCAAAAGAGCATTTGGATAGCTTGACATAGAACTGATGTTGATGGAAGGTTTGGAAGACTTGGGTAATGTGAGATAGATGCTCTTCCCAAGACTTACTATAGATTAGCACATCATCGATGAAAACCACTACAAACTTACGAAGAAATGGTGCTAGTAATTCATTCATGATACCCTGAAAAGTAGCAGGGCCTCCAGTGACTCCATAAGGCATGACACAATATTCATAATGTCCATTATGAGTTTGGAAAGCAGTCTTAGGTTCTTCTCCTACTGCCATCCGAATTTGGTGAAAACCCAGAACACAGGTGTAAAGAAGTGAACCAGGTAGCACCTGAAAGTTCATCAAGGAGCTCATCTATGATGGGTAAGGGATACTTGTTCTTCACTGTTAAGGCATTGAGTCGCCTGAAATCCACACATAACCTCCAATCACCAGTTTTCTTCTTCACTAGCAAAACTGGGGAAGAAAACGGGCTGGTACTCTGTTGTATCAGTCCTTCTGCAACAGATCAACTATCTGTCTTTCTATTTCATCCTTTTGGAAAGGGTTATACCTATAGGGCCTTAATCTGAAAGGTTGGGCCCCTGACAACATAGGTATGGTGTGATCTCCAGGTCTGGAAGGTGGTAGGTGTGGTAGTGGTTGAAAGATTTGTTGGTATTGATCAATGATCTGCTGAATTTCAGGAGGTATGGGCTCAGTCTGTGTGGTATCTTCAACTGCATGCAACTCAACCAGGTAAAGTACAGCATCAACCTTGTTCATTGCAGTTAGCTGAGTAGCTGAAACTGGTGTTCCCCAAGTAGTCTATGTTTGAATGCCTTGCAGCTGAACAAGTTGACCTCCATACTCAAACTGGAGCCATTTGTCGGCCTTCTAGATCTGCATGGAACTATGCTCAGATAACCAGTCCATGCCCAATATAACATCATAGCACCTAAGAGGTATGATTTTGAAAGAAGTCTTGAAAGTATGACCATGAATACCCCACATAAAGTTAGGGAGTTCATGAGAGCATGATATTTCAGCACCATTCGCCACTCTAACTGTCACTGCCTTGCTTAAGGGTGGTTGGTCAGGTATTTTTGAGACACGTAGCTCATTGATGAAGCAATGAGAACTCCCAGAATCTACCAACATAAAAGCCTCCTGTCCAGCGACAAATCCTCTAAGTCTGACGGTTTTGGAACCTTATTTGCCATTGAGAGCTTGAACAGAGAGTGCCATCAAGTCATATGACTTAATAGATTAGAACATAGTTAGAAGTTATTCTCTTACTAATCCGACGTCACCTTACATTTATATGGAGTAGTCTATCTTTAATCTCTGTGTTATTTATCTTTGAACTTACACTTCAATATCATTATTATTATTATTATTATTATTATTATTATTATTATTATTATTATTATTATGCCTTACCCCCTGACGAAGGAAGTGACTGTGTGATTGAGTTTCTCATAAGTAATCATGCTATACAAATCCATCTCTAGTCTAAACTCTTGTTAGTTCATGCCACCAATGTTTTGCTTTTCCTTTAGCAAATTTATAAATAAACGATACCTGGAATTATTTCCTGGTGAAGTGTTACAATTGGTATTTTATCTGTGCGCTTGTGGATAGAATAAATATATTTTCTAGAGAGCCTTTACATTCATAAATACCACCGCACATTTCTAGCGCCATGCTGGGGATGACAACCCAGTATTCAAAGTGGTGTTTAGAAATGTCAACAATGCCCTACTTGCTTGCAACTAGTGCAAAACCGACCATTGCTCTTCACAAAGCGAGGCTTTGGAGTTGCAAAGGTCGTCTTTCCTTTCTTGTGGGTATAGCCCAATCCCTCTTTGCAAAGGGAGAACCTTTGGCTACCCAAGCACTTAAGCAAGCGGGTGTCTCCACCATAGGCATTGCTAAGGCTAGAGTGAGCTTACCAACCTCCTTCTTAAGTGTCAAAATGATGTCTTAGCATCTTCCAACATTTCAATTAGTTCATCTTTAGTGGGTTCATCATCATTATCATCATCATCATAGAATCACACTCATCATCGGATTGTACCTTAGTGGACTAAGCCATGAAGCATGTAGATGGAGTGTCAAAAGAGAGATCTTGTTCTTCATAGCAATGCTTGCAAGAGCCTTCTTCTTGCTTGATCTCTTCTCTCATCACTTGAGTCATCATCATCACTTGAATCACTATCCCAAGTGACGCATAAAATCCTCCTTTCTTGTTTTTCTTGAGATATCTTGCTCTTTTTCTTCTTACCTTTTTCTCATTTCTTGTCACTATGATGGGATGACCTTGTTTTTGCATTTAAAAGCATTTCTATCCTTTCATTGAACTTGTTGCGCTCTTTTTCCCTTCTTTCTTTTAAGCCCTTTTTCTTCATGAACTTGCAAAATTTTCTTGACATATAGGCCACTTTTCTTCTCATCTCACTATCACTCACTATAAATTCTAACCCTTTTGCAACGAAAAGGGAAAACTTAATGGGTTCAATTGGTTGCAAAAGCTCATGTTGAAACCGATTGCGTTCGTTGCCAGCGTTGCAAAAAGTCACGTTGAAAAAAGGTATTGCAACCGATTTTTGGGATTCACGTTGCCCTTTAAGGTTTCTTGAAACCCATGGGATTCTTCCAAGGGTGGCAAAAAAACTTTTTTGCAACTTTCATTGTCGGGCAATAGACATTTTTTGCAACTTTCCTTGTCGGGGGCAATATAAGTCTTCCCCACCCCCAGGAAAGAGATGATAATGCAACGATGTTTAGCGTGCCAAATTTTGTTGCATCAAGTGCTATTTCCAGGGTTATGTATTGCAAAAGTATCATTTGAACAATTTCTTTTTGTTGTAAGGTCGATGTTATTCCCACGACTTTTGCGTGGCAATAATCCCTTTTGCCCAAGATTTTTTCTTTGCGAGTTATATGTTTTGCCACGATGTTTGGTTTGACAATAATCCCTTTTTTCCCCACGGTTTGTTTTGGTTGCAAAAATTATAACTTTCCCCGATTTAGGTTGTAGCATATTAACATTTCCCCCACAATTTTAATCGTTGAAAAGGATCATAATTATTGTCATGTATTGTGTGTGGAAAATTTTTCATTTGCTATGAAATTTTATTCATTGCGAGAGATTTTTTTTTTTTACGGTATCTCCCGTGACCCATACACAAAAAAATATAACAAAAACATTGCACTCACATATATTAAATTACAATCAAGCTTTCATAATTTTGACAAACCATTAAAATAGTAGAAAAAAATCATGCACTGATGTCAGATACTCAGAGCTGGACAACCCTCTTTAGAAAATGATCCTTTTTTTCAAAATTTTTAAAAAACTTCAAACTTGCAGCAACACAGATTTCTAACTTTTTATGCAACCAAAGGAATTCCAGCAGAGCAAAGCTCAATCGTGCCCTTACAAATTTTTCGACCCTCCACAAAAATTTGTCCCCTATTCCCCAAAAGAAAAAGAATGAGATATTAGTAAACAAAATTTAGTGATTCATGCACATAATGTAAAAAAATTTTGGATACTTGTTCCAATCATTTAGCAATAAAATTTTTTTTTCAAATTGAGATACACCCAAATCAAGCAATTAAAAAATTTGCCTAAATTTGAAAAAACAGTAGCAAACTTAAATACCAAAAAAAATATACACCAAATATATTCAAATAACGCATTTTAACTATTATATAAACTTATTAAATGCTCCCTCGTTTTCCAATTCAAAAAAAGCCAAGAATAATGTGGCCCCTATCTAAAACTCCAATGATGGGCAAAGGTTCTTCAGTCTTCCGAAGAGCTAATAAAATTGGCCCTTAATTAAACAAAGCAGAAAAAAAGAAGCATTAGGGGCACTAACCGGGAAATTTTTAGGCAATTTTTATACTACAACAATTCACATGGTTTTACATGTTTTTTAAAAAAGTAAAACATTCAAAAGGTGGAAAAACAAACTCTGTGAGTACAACAAGAAAAAATAATTATGTTTGATTCGTTGAATATGGATGGTCACTATTACTGTTGTAGCATCAAAAAATGTTGCTGAAAGTAACTCCGATGCATCAGGCAATTGAGTGACTACATGTTTATGCACTGAAATTTTTTCAATATCCGGAAGGAATGCTCATGAGTATCATAGTCATGTAGTATTTTTTTCAATGCACAAAAAACTAATAGCTTCAAGGGAAAATACAATTAAAAAGCTCAAATTTATTCTACCCTAGAAAAAATTGGCCCTTAATTGGTAAAATTTTTTTAAAGGACCCCCAATTTATCTCAAAACAAATAACCCGGGACAGAGGATTGGGGACCCCTCAAAACAATTTTCCCGTCAGGGCAAAAAAATAACCTTTGTTTTAAAAATTTAAAATTTATGAGCTGCCCTTTCCCAAGCCCCACCCATCCACGTACCATCAATTGAAAACCCCAACAGCAGCCAAAAAAAACAGGAAACAAAAAATTTCTTTGCCAAGAAAATGGCAGTCCTGTGAAAGATCCTAAAACAAAGATAGATAAAAAAGCATGGTGAAAAAACCAGAGGGGATGCAGTGGTCATAACTGTTGTTTCATATCAGTAGCTTTTTTCCCTAAGTCAACTATACTGAGTAACAAAAAAAATTTTTAAAGTTTTAAAACTCAAACTCTACCATGTGGGGTTTCCCGGGGTCTACTAAAGAATGTGTTTTTGTAGGCAGCCATGAAAAAATTCAAGTTACTATGGGTTGAATGAATGTAAATTTGTACCTCTAGTACTAAAAAAGAGTTTATGAATCCCCATTTTTTTCTGATTGTTGTTAAGGCAATCGGGTTTTTTCTCAGTCAAATTTAAGGAAAAAAATAATTTTCCCATGACACCGTTCGGTTTTCATTTTTCACCAAATATTGTGGGCTATTGGTGGTAGAGATGAACTATAATTTGCGTTTTTGAAAAATTTGGAAAAAAAGCTGCACTTCTCCCAGAAAATGGAAACAGGCGATTTTTTATATTTAAAAACCTTTAGGAGTGTGTGGTGTGTGTGAGTTCATTTTTGTATGGTTTTTGGCTTTATTTTCTTTTTAATCCCTGGGTTTGCATGATTGTCGAATTTTCATCTAGCTCTTCTATAAACTGCCAGAATTAATTTAAATTGCAATATTTATTAAGAAAATAATGGGCATAATGATGCCAAATTTAGTTTTGCACTCTAAATAAAAATTTGTAGATGTATATAAACTTGATTTCACCCCTTTTAGTACTTCTGGGAAACATCAATTTGAAGTGAAATTTTGACCTCAAATGTTTCCCACAGAGTATATCAGTATAGACTAAAAATTGTAGACAAGTTTTTTTAGAATCAGCTCGATCATTCCAAATCCCCGTTCAGCTGCCCGAAATACTGTACAGGTTTTTGCCTCCATTTTGAGAAAATAAAAAATATGCCCCAAATAATTGACCCAAACAATGCAAAAACCATAACCCCAACAGATCAAACACTCAGGCAGCGCAAACCAAAAAAGCAGCAGAGCAGATCAAATCATAGGTGCAGCACTCAAAATAACAGAACCACTTTCTTAATTTACCTCAGCTTGCAAAAACCAAATTTTACATTTTCTTCCACTTCTCCACACCCGAAAAAAAGAAAAAAAAAAATCCCTTTAACCAGGGAGAAAAATATCCTTCAAACCTTTATATGTGTCAGGGCAAAGCTAGAATAATTCTCATATTCCCCCGAATAATTTGTAGTTAATATTTGACAAATAAAAGAAAAAATGAAAGTGAGCTTGTGTCAAACCCAAAAGTGAGCACAGATTTTGTTTTTTTTATAGGGTTTTTTCTGGTACGATCAAGAAGCTATGGTATCTCTCAGCAAATTTGTCAATCAGTCATGCATAAAAAAACTCTGGGGCGCTAGGGAAACATCCGAGGGGGGTAAAATGCTGCACCTCAAAATTCTCCAAACCCAAAAATTTTGCATTACATGGATTATAAAGGGTAAACTGTACAGTTCAAAAAATTTCTCTATTGTTTTGTGACAATTTTCGCACAAATTGGTAAACATGTTTGCACCAAATTTTAGTCATGGATTCCAAAGATCGTTGTTTGCCGTATCAAAAAAACTGCCCCGAGAAGGAGACATACGTCCTATCTAAAAAAGCCCCAATAGCTTATTTTAGGGTTATTAATATTACATGTTAACGTTCCAATAATTTTTTACAAAAAAACCAAATTAGTAGGCTGCATCACTTGTATTTTGAAAAGTCCGGATGCAAAAAGCCAAATTGCTAAGTTAGGGTTTAGGGGCCCCTTGCACTGCAAGGGGAAGAGAAGGGGCACGCATACCCCGGTGGGTGCTCGTTGCGGGAACCAGATCTGCCCTCACTGTCTCTGCCCGGGAAACAGCCCCTCGCCGGCGTTGGCAACCAGGGCTCCCCCTCCCCCCACTACCCCCCGCACCCCCTAACATTTTCCTCTCCAAGCTGCCGCTGCGTTGCCGCACCTCTCTCCCTTGGCGCTACGACGACGGTGAGGTGGGGATGCGCGCTAGGCGGAGGAGGGGCGGGAGGGAGGGCCACGTGGGGGTTAGGGAAGCGAAAGGATAAATTCCCGTAAGGACGACGGCGTGCTGTCCTGCAGTTGAGGAGGGACGTGTGGGGCGGTGTTTCGATGGTGGAGGGGGGGGGACATTGCGCGGCGGCCCGTGGGGAATATAGGGGGGAGTTTTTTTATATTTTTCAAATTAAAATTTTTTTTTTTTTGCCTGCCGCCTTCTTTAGATTCAGAAGGGTGGCCAAAAATTTTGGGGGGGCTGATTTTTGATCAAAAATATTTTCCCGTATTTAATAGTCTAAAGGAAAAAAATCAAATGGACGGTTTTTCTAAAATTTTTTTGGGGTTGTGTAATTTTTCGGTGTGGTTTTTAAAAAAACCCTCAAGATCAATCATTCGAGATTTTTTTTGGCTACAAAACATGCCCCCTGCGTTGCAAGGGAAAGGAAAAAAATTTTATACATCATAATTGTATTTTTAAAAAAAAAACTAAATCATTTATTTGGTAAATGCCCCGGTGATTGACATAATTTTTTTAAAATCACCATTTAAAAAATTTTAATTTAAAAATAACATTAAAATGGGCCCCCCACGTCCCCCTGGGGGGGCCCTTTTAGTTATAGTTGATGGGGCACGTTGGTGAAGCACGGGGGATAGAAAACAACGAATTTCTTCTTCTTATATCGGGCATTTGGGGTCTGAAACCTACTCAATTTATTAAATATATCAGAATAATCTAACAATTCTGAAAAAAGATATGTAAAATTATATTTTTTTTTATTTTTTTATTTTTTATAAAGGGAAAACCAAAGATACACCGGGTAAAAAAAAAAGAGGCGTACTGTGCACCCTAGGAGTCCCATTTGGAATTTTGTCCCTGTCTGTCCATTTTGTCGACCTACCTTTCGAGAGTCTCCTTCCCTTTTTGTTGGGCGACCGTCCGGTCCATTTTAGAATTTAAACGTGGGCTCCGCATTTTCTTCGATTTACCTATATCCTACCCCCCACCAATATTATGATTAGAATTTCTATTTACATACTTACCATATAAAAAAATTTATTTGGATTCACTACCCCATACAAATTTTTCTGTAGGCCAAAAAAGACCGGAAAGGGCCGAACCCCGGGATGCCGTCAGGAATATTTTCCCGCGGTTTTTTACTGTCGGGAAAATGTTTTCCCCGTCAGTTTTGCCTTCCCCCTCACGGAAAGTTTCCCTGTCGCTGCCATACCCGTCACCGAAATTTTAAACTTACCCTGTCAGTTCTCTTCGGTCAGGATAAGGGCAAACCTTTGCTGTCCGCCATGAACCGTCAGGGAAACCTCAGCATGCATATCCATAAATGTTCAATTAATAATTGGGGTCTGTAGTTTGCAGCTCATTTATATTCACTAGGAATCCACACAAGCAATAGCTGTTACGCACATACACGCAATAATTGGGGTCTGAATCTCCACGAAGGAAGGCAGCAAGCTGCGATGCACAGCACTAGCATGGCAGCAGGAAGCCATCCCCCATCCAAGTCGATCCTACCTCTCCCATTGGCCCGGTCTACAGAGTGAGAAATCAACCTGGCCATGTGTGGCCACTAGTTGTTTGCTGATTTATCGATCTCTTTTTCACAGGGCCTCTAGTGCGGTCCTTGGATGGTGCACCGAGATGTACAAGATGCTGCCCCCAACCTCAGCCTCGACGCCTTCCCCTTGGGTAAGCGAACCAACAACCAAGAGCTGCACTGCTCCTTGTCCCGGTCGATCCATGGGCCATGGCCACGTAGCTGTAGCTCTCGGGCGCACCGTGCTTCCTTTGATCTGTTCTTATACTTCCAGAAAATGATCCTCTTTGTCATCAAAGTAAACTCATTGTGTCTCTGTGATCCGTTCATCCGTTCATTTTAGAATACATCCAAGATTTCACTTTCCTAGCATTTGTATGCTAATGAGTAGGTAGTAAACTATTAAGAAAAAATGATGGCAGACTTGTTAAGAAAAACTATTTAGCATACGTGTCTACCACTAAAACAATAATAGCTTTGCAAATCTTATTCTGTCATTTTTAATAACTACTAGATAACTGGATAGCGGTTGGCCTCTGTGTTTCAGGGAAGCAATAGAAGGAAGGCATTAATGCACATATCAGTGATTCCAGCTATACATGAGCATGCCAAGGTTCTATGGTAATGCTACTGCTAGCTATGTGCTGAATGTTGCTAGACTATAAGCATATATCTAGGTGCCTAAATATTGTATGCTGAACTGAATTATTTTCCTGAAAGCACATTAAAGTGTCTATCTAAATACTGTTTTTTTTCCTGAAACCTTTAGGCTTAGTTTGTCATTGTAAACTGTATGGCAAGGTGATTTTTAGTTGAGAAATTTACTAGGCTTTGAATTATATTGATGCTGCATTTTTAGGCAGCCACTATATTTTACATATGCAATAGGTGTTTTTAAGCATACAAATGAATTACCTTTTAAATTTTTTCCCCTTTATTTTTGGTACCCCAAAAACACAGATTTTTTTTTTTAGAGCACTCTTTCAGTTAGTGAATTAGCTTCTTTTTTTTTTTTAGTTCAAATATTTTCTCTGCTCGGACTGAAAAGCCCCTTAGTTCCTTTGGTTATCTGGTAGAAAAGGTACCCTGGATAGCAGTAGGGGCAACCCCAGCAACCAGCACATATTCTGTTTTCCTAGTTTTTTTTCTAATAAACAAAATACAACAGTTCTAGTTTTTATTTGTGATTACCTAGATTTTAAAGATCCTTATGATGATTCAGTAAATATGATTGTAGTGCTCTAATAAATACTATTTTTTCATGCATTGAAAAATAAAAAGGAAGTTTAATAAAAGTCATTTGTGTATGTCCTGCTAAGCTTTTGCTTCTTTAAGTATTATAAAAACATTATATTTAGAATTGGGATTTTTTTTAACAGTGAATTACTTACTTTTTTTTCATATTTTTCTGTAGGTGACAAATCAAAGGAATTTAGTGCAGTTTGGGATGGTCAATTATGAAGATGGTTGGACAAAAAGTTATATATTGTCTCAAACAAATCTTGTAATTTTTATTGTTGGGGTAAAAACTTGTTTGTGATCACTGTTGGGTGAAACTTGAAAATTTTATTTTTATTTGGTCCAGGATGATACTTTGATTTATTGCATGTGATCATGTTAGGCTAATCTCGGGGGGGATTTTTGATCATTTTAAAAAAAAGCCCCTAAAATTTTGGAAACATTGGAAAAAGGTTTTCTTGTAAAATTGTCTCGAACCCTATGAAACCTCATTATTTTACATTCATCAATATTTTCTGTAGAATCATGGACCGTTGTTTTACGTTTAAAACGACAATACTAGATCCTAGAAAAACTTTGTTTTTGCAAAGACAAAGACATATATTTTTGGGTCATGAGGATTTTTGAATGGGCTTAATGGCATTCATGCCCCCAAGAGGGGAAATCGTTTGGGGTTGCAAAGGATGGAAACCACGAAGACAGGTGTTCTTAGTGCCAAAAGGGCTGAGAAGGGCACAAGTTAGCTGGGGCTTTTTTTTTCCTTTGACCGATTTTAAAGGGGGTATGGGGGTTAGTAGCTTGACCTAGGGATTTTTTGGAAAGTGGGTAACACATTTGTCCAACAGCCAGGACCTTGCTTTCAGCCCTTATAAACCCTAGAAGTGGTGGAGAAAAATCCCTTAGAAACCTCGGGAAAAAACGGTTGAAAGAGAGGGAAAAAGGGCCCCCGGCCCAAACCTGCCTAAGAGGCAGGGGGCCAAGGAAGTGCCCGGGTTTGGGTCCCTCTTAAAACAGTTTCTCAGTTCGAGGAGCCCGGACCACCGTCGGGGAAAGCCCGGGACCATGGAGAGTATTTTCCCGGTGATTTTGGTTCAGAGAGTCAAAGGCTCCGACCCAGCCCCCAAAACGGTTTTACCGACGCCCCTTCGACGGGGGGTCTGTTTCATGAAGAGCACCCTGGCCCGGCCAAGTGTCAGCCAAGGCACCGGACCAAGGAAGTGGTCCGGTGGTTTTGTAAAAGTGGATAGGTTTTCACTCAGAAGCACCCGGGGTTTCCGGACCAAGCGTGGGGACCAGTGCCGTCGGACCAAGCAGAGTAGTCCGAGGGGTGCCTGAGTTTGAAAAAAAGTGAGCCCCGGGACCATGTGCTTGGTCCAGTGGTTGGAGCCCGGGACTAGTCCGGTGGCACGCAGAAAGAAGAAAAAGTAAAAAAAACGGCTAGTTTTTGGGGTGGGGGACATTTTATAGTTCCCCCCTTGGTCCTTAAGGTTTTTCTTGGCCATTTTGTTTCAGCTGGTGAACCTTTGAGAAATTTTTTGGGAGCCAAGAGTCTAGGAGGGAAAGAGATTAGAAGAGTTCATCTTGTTTTTTCCCCCTAGAGTGTTTAGGAGTGACTTTGTGTGCACCATCCCCCTTCCTACCTTGGTGGTCAATGAAGGTCTTGTCTTGTTCCCTTTTTGGTGTTCGACACACCTAAGGGGTTTGGTGGGTTCGGAGGAAAGTGACCGCCGGGAATTTTTGGGCGGCGCTTCTCCAAGTCTTGTGATGTTTGAGGGCGATTCCCGACCGGAGGGGCGAAGAATCACCCTAAGAGCCTCTCCCCTTTGCGCGGGTAAGGGTAGCGATACCTCGGGGTCCCCAAACGGGACTAGGGGTGTCGACCCCCTCGATACCTCAGGAAAAAAATCGTTTTTGCTCCTGGATTCTCTTTTTCCCCTACCCTTTTTACTTTCCCGTCTTGTTTTTAATTTTCCCTACTAGAATTGCTTGGGTTTGTTTTTAAATTCCTATAAACTGCTACCGCTTTTATTTTGGACACCGGACGGTAGGCACTGGGGGGTGATGGCTTTGATGGGTTTTTATTTTTGCTTTAAAAAATTTAAAAAAAACCCCAAATTTTACCCCCCCCTTTTGGGGCATCTTGATCCTTTAAATTTGGGTATGGGAGCCTTGTTGCTCTAAAATTAGGCTTCCCCCGCCTAGGGGCAAGTGTCCCATGGGAGGGGACGCCACCCATGTTCGAGGGGGATACTTCCGATTGAAGGCGGATGGGGGCCTACCTTGAGGCCGTGGATGTCGGCGTTCCAAACCCCGCCACCCCAAGGGGGATCGGGTTCCCCAGGACCCAAATTTTGGAAAAAACAATGCCAAGGCAAGAATATTCTTTTCCGGGGCATTTGCAAGGATGTGTTCAACCATGTCGGAATTGCAAAACCGCGATGAGATTTGGACAAACTTTTGTCCCCCCAGGCACAAAATGTGAAAGAAAGAGCGCTATCCCCCTTTTCTTTGCTAAGTTTAAATTTTTCCCATGTTTTCTCTGAAAAGCAAGAAATGTCTCTCGCTTGAATTGTTGAAAGGGGATTTGAAGGTTTTGGACTCTCTCAAATACCCCCGGCCGAAGTGGTGGAAAGATATTTTGTGTCCTTCCAATTAGACAAGTATAGCCCATCGTCACGGTTCTTCATAAAGGCATCTCTCCCCAACTACACCAACGCAGTGTTGGGCAAGATAAATGCTATGAGATGTAAAAATCAATGAGGAACTCATCGTCCTCCAAGAAGAAGGAAAGGAAGAAAAGAAGGACGGGCTCTCAAGCATCTTCCCAAGGAGAAGTGCAAGATTCAATATGTTTTTTGGAGCAAAAGTGATAGATGAGAAGACAACACCCCTTCAGTGAAGAAGCCCACCAAAGTTAAAGAGGCAAAAACAAATGGAGTAAAGTTTGCTCAAAGAAGAAATTTTTCACAAGCTTTAAAGGAACCCAAATCTCCCAATGAAGTATAAAAAGGGGGCCCCTTTTGGTCATCTCCCATGCTTTCCCCAAGAGAAAAAAACAATTCAAGAAAACAAGTTCAAAAACTTCAAAGAAAACAAGGGCGACAATGATGACCAATATGACAACAAGAAGAAGACACCTAAAGAAGAAGAAAAATTTCAACTTCCACAAGAAGAAGAAGGAGGGCAAGGCTTAATTGGGGGTGTTTGGGCCAACCGACTTGATATTAAAGCGACTCCTCCAATGGAAGTGAAGAAGAGAAGGGGGCCCTTTTGGTGTTTGGTTCTTCGATTCCACCGCCACCTCCTCCTTCACGCCGGGTCATCCCTACACACCTATCCTTTATGGCAAAAGGGTGACAAAAGGTACAAAAAGGGATGAGGTGATGACTCTCTAGTTGATAGTGATGTGAAAAGCACCTTCCTAGATAACAAATTTAAAAAATTTGCAACAAATATGCTACATCAAAAGGGAATACAAAGTAAAAATGACAAACTTCTTAAAATAAAGGGAAAAAACTTGCTAAAAGTTTGATAAACTTGTCTTCAAATGATGATTTAAGCTTGGTTTAAAACTCCCACACCTAGCACGGGGAGCTAAAACCTCTCTTAAGCAAGCCAATGAAAAATGAAAACTTGAGAGGTCACCCAAAGTCCTCAAAAGGGTTTTAAACTTACTAAAAGATGACTAAATCAAGGAAAAGTGATCATCACACTAGTGGTAGAAAAATAAATTACTTACTCAAATCTTACCATGTTGCACAACCCGTGTGCTAATTTGGGCAAGGCTCCCTCTTGTATATGAGTTTGATGATGTGGCTTTTTGACAAAGTGCAAATGCAAGGGCAAGAGATTTTGAAAGCCGAAAAGTATATGATTATGTAAATAGTAAGGGGAAACTCAAAGCTCAAGAAGAGCTCATAAACCCAAGGCAAACAAGCCTTCCCATCAACCGACTCTAGAAGAAAAAAAAGTCCCATCACCTTATAACTCTCTTCGGAAAAAATTGCCAACTCAAGAATGACAAGACCAAGCTTAAAGGGGCCTTGAAAAGTTCCCCAAGGGGCCACAACCCCCAAAATGATTTCTAAGAGCACCGTCATAAAGATGACGGGGACCGTATTTGGGTACGGGAATCAAGTGATGAAGGGCCAAAGGGTCAAGATTGAAGCCAAGAACTACTACAAAAAAAATAAAATGGCTACAATCAAGAGAACCCAAAGCCGAAGCCTAAGAGGGCTTTGGGGATGTGGAAAAATTGGTCATCTATCATTTCAAAAAGAATCCACCCCCAGACCTTCCCAAGCACACTAGGCCATTTGCTCAGATGCTCACTATGTCATCAACAAAGATTAAAGGGGTAGACCACTTGTGGTTTTTTTGGGCCCACCAATGAAGAACGGGCCTGGGGTTTTTTGGGGTTCTAAGGATTGGTTGACAAGGCAATGGGGCCCCCCGCCAAGGGGGGTTTCCCCAAAACAACAAGCTTAACCCCAAGTGTTGTGTGTAGGTGAATAAAGACCGGGGGACCATTGGAAAATTATAGGTTGCCCCAAACACATGACCGGCGACCCCCGGATGTTCACCACACTTGATGGGATTGTGCAAATCAAACAAGATTACTTTTAGGGATAATTCAAAGGGCAAATTTAAAGGCTTGGCAAAGGGCTATCCCCAAGATCAATCAATTCAAATGTTTTCTATACAATCATTGACTTCAATTTCTAGGGTTTGGTCAACTTTGTGATCTCGGTTTCTTTGTCTCTTCACAACAAATGAGGTATTGTGCCCAAAGTTTGAAGATTCTTTCAAGATATTCAAAGGGTTTTCCGGCACAACAACCTCTACTTAGGGAATTCACTTCAAATGAAGAAACTTGCAAAGTGTCATTCCCCAAGAATTCTTTGGGTTTTGGCTAGGGCTAGAAATTAGCCTTTGGGGGCATGTAAAACCTTGAAGAAGCTATCAAAGGAAAGGGTTTAAGGAATCAAGGAGTGGGTTTGAGAAGGACAAATTTTGTAGTGCATTCAAGCCGGCAAGCAATGGCAAACACCACCCAAAACCAAGGCTTTCATTCACCCAAGAGTCCTGAGTTGACACATGGACTTATTTGGCCCTACCACTATTCTAGTCGGGAGGAAATCTCTATTGCTTAGTGTAGGGGATGACTACTCTCGGACATTTGGGGTGTTCTTTCTTCAGACAAGGGAGAGACACAAGGCATCTTCAAAAAATTTTGCTACAAGACCCAAAAAAGTTTTGATGTGAAATCAAAAAGTTTTAAAAAAAGTGACAATGGCACCGATTTGTGAACACAAAATTAAAGATTTTTGTGATGAATTTTGGGATCAAACATGAAGTTCCCCACTAACTCCACAACAAAAGGGTTTCGTAGAGAGGAAAACCGGAGCTCAAAAAACTCTAGCAAGGTCTATGCTTGTGAGTACAACCTCCCGAGAATTTTTGGGGTGGGGGCAAAAAACACCGCTTGCTATGCGGCAAACCGTTCTTCGCCCAAAAGGGCATTAAAAAACCCCTATGGCTTGTCAAGGGGAAAAAGCCGGTATTTCATTTTTTTGGGTTTTTGGGTTGCAAAGTGTAATACAAGAGCCCCAACATTGGGGAAAATTTCCAAGGCGGTGTGACATTGGTTTCCTTGTTGGTTTTAAATTTAAACCCAAAAGGCATAACCGTGATTTAAAAAGCCCCCCGCTTTTTTGAAGAAACTTGATTTGGGATTTGATGAAACTAATGGCTCCCAAGGAGCGCTTGGGATTTGATGTGGGTGATGAACCCTTGGGGGAGGCTGAAGAATTGCCAATTGGTGCTATCAATCCGCAAGAGGGGGGAAGAAGTTAAAAGATAAGCAAACAAACCTTTTCCCCACCTCACACGCCCAATTGAAAAGGAGAAAAGTGGGGGGAAGCTCAAGAAATCTCACATTCCCAAGATAAACCGGGCCGAAGAAGCAATGTTAACCCCCATCCTCCCCCTCAAGAAACAAAAAAAATCAACATCCATCCTTCAAGCTCCCCCCCATGATCAAATCATGGGGAGCCCCTCAAAGGGAGTAATGACTGTTCAGACTTGCTCTTATTTTGAAAAACACTTGTTTGTTTTTTTTATTGAGCCTACTATGTAGAAGAAGCACTTGGGATCAATTGGGTGAATGTCATGCATGAAGAACTCAAAAAACTTCCCCGGGAAACCAAGTGTGGCACTTAAGGAAAAACCAAAGGATGCAGAATCATAGGCACCATGGGTTTTTAGGAACAACAAGATGTCAAGGGTGGTTGTGGGAAAAAAGCAAATTGGTGGAAAAGGGGTTCTCTCAAGTAGAAGGGGATTTTGATTTTGGAGAGACCTTTGCCCCGGTTGCAAGACTTGAAGCCATCCGTATCCTTTTGGCGTATGTTTCACACAAAAAATAACCTTTCAAATGGATGTGAAAGCCCCTTCTTAAATGGTTTCATTAATAAAATTTGTTTTTTTTCACAACCTCCCGGGTTGAAAACCAAACTTGCCTAATCATTTATAGGTTTCCAAGCCTCAAAACGTTTAAAGCAAGCTCCAAGAAGTTGGTATGAGAGGCAAAGGGGATTTCCTAACAAGAAGGGCTTCAAAGATCGGGATCGTCGACACACACATTCACCAAAAGCTTAATGGAGAATTTTTGTTTCCAATATATTCATGACATTTTTTTGGGGTCAACAAAAAAAGCCCATTGCAAGGATTTTGTGACTTAAATTCCCAAGGAGTTCGGATGTAAATGTTTGGGCGAGCAAACCCTTTCTTCCTCGGCTTTCAAGGAAGAAAATGAAGAAGGCCTCACCTCAAGAAAATACACTTATGACTATTTAAAGAAGTTCAAGAGGGAGGATTGCAAGCCAATCAAGACCCCAATGCCTACAAAGGGGGCATCTCGATCTCGATAGGGAGGAAAAACCGATTGCCCAAAACTCTTTATCGCTCTATGATGGGTATTTTACTTTACCTCACCGCTCTAGGCCGGATATATGTTTAGTGTGTGTATGTGTGCTAGGTTTCAAGCAAACCCAAAGGGAGTCGCATCTTTGTGGGGGGTTAAAGAACCTTGGGTACTAAGGCCACCCCTAGCATGGGTTTTTGGTTTCCCCAAAGGAGCTCCCTTCCATCTAGTTGCTATTTGATTGGGATTATCCGGGTGAAAATTGATAGGAAGATACCTCGGGGGGTGCCACATGCTAGGAAGACCCTTTTGTTTCGGGCCCCAAAAAGAACAAAACATGTGGCATTGTCAACCGCCAGGCGGAATACATTTGCCATGGACAAGTTGTGCAAAAAACTTATACATGACCCAAACACCCTTTTATTACGGGGTTTTTTAAAAATTTTCCCCTTTTGTTAAAAAAAAAGGGGGCCCCCTAAAGCTTGCAAAAAAACCCTTTTTAAACCTCTCCACCCCCCAAAAAAACATTGATATTCGCCATCACTTTCTTAAACCATTAAGGGAAAACATCACACTATTTGGGAAAAAACGAAATAAAAATTGGGGGAATTCACAAACCCCCTCATGAAAAAAACCCCTTTTTTAGGGGAGAACAGTTGAAAATTTCTTGATCACTCTAAAATTCACTAAAAATGAACTGGGGTTCCTTCATTCATTTGTAATTAACATGTTTTTAAATTTTGGGAATGCACATATTGGCAAAAACCGGGGGTTTTTTGATAACCGCCCTCAAACGTGTGACAAAGTTAAAACCCGGGTTTAAAAAATTGCAAGCAACCCGATTTAAAATTTTCCCTTTTGCATTGCAAAGATGGGTTTCTTTTTCGTTTTTTTAAACTTTTATACCCTGTCTATTCTTCCAGCAGCAGTCAGTGGCATTAAACTCGGGGCAAAGCCCGAGTAAGGATGAGGAAAGCCTCAGGGTTCAGTCCAGTGACTTGGCCCTCTGACAGTTGGATTGTGGTTTTCTCAGTTGTCAGTTGGCTCTTACAACTTTTAGTTGGGGCGTGTTCTGACGTGGACAGTGGACTTGTGATTGTCAGTGGGGAGTGATACTTCGCTTTTTTTCAGAGACCGTAGTACTCGCGCTCAAAGGGGCCCGGGGTGGATGCTCCCCTCCTCCACGTCCTTCAGAGACAAGGCAAGAGGGCCCTTTATTGGAAAGCTAAGAAGAAAAACGAAACTTCAAGGCTGAGAAGCCGAGAAGTGGCCATGCAGCGGACCGCGCAAAAGCGAGGGGGTCGCCGAGGACCGGAGACTCGGGCCCCCCCCGGGGATCTTCCCACTTTCCCTCCAGCTGGGGCACATACTGAGGACATCCCGGAGCCAGAGCTTGTCACAGAGTCTTGGGAAACCCCTTGGCACTTCTTTTCCTGGGGGGGCCCCACCCGCTCCCACTGCTCATCACCCATTGCGGGTCCCCCAAAGCTTCAGCTCTTCACCTTGACCTGGGAAACCCTTTCAGTGAAGCAATGAAGAAGCTCAGGTTTGTCACTTTAGGAAGGGTGTTTCCCGGGTCAGAGGACCCCAGAGCTTCCCTGGTTTTGGGATACACCCCTCAGGAGGATTTTTTTATCGACAACTCAATGACCAGTATTCAGATTCGACCCACAGGGTTTGCTCCTTAGAGAGCATTGTTGCTAGCAGGTGAGGAGATCCCCCGTTTCCCGACTTACCAGCCGGGCTCGCCAATTTGTTTTGGGGGTTCCGGAAAATAATCGAGCGATGGTCAAGTTTTAGCATCAGTTTGGGTAATCCGGACACAAGTTTTTTGCAATACACCCCTTCCAGGGGAAGGTACAGGGTTTTTACTTGACCAGACTTAAGGATCTTTTGCTTCCGCAGGAGGGTGGTGAGTTTGACCTGCATATGAGTGTTACCCCAGGGGCTTTGGCCTCGCAGAGCCGAGGGGGGCCGACTTTTTCATTCGGAGGTGGCTCCCCTGTTCAAACCCCCTTTTTTAAGGGCTCCCGCGCACTCCACTAAGCTCAGGCCTAAAACCCTTCATAGATTGAACGAGGTGCTCCCCTCGTACTCTGCTACCCTCGCATGGGTACAAGGAAGGATTGACCAAATGCAGCACTTCTCCTTTAGACCCTGGTATTCAGACACCATTTGATATTTCAAAACTTTTAGTGTCAGAAAAAAGAGGGTGTGATACAGATGGCATGAAGGGCCCGACGACAGTTTCCCATGCTCACTGGATCTCTGCGATTTTTGCTATTTACTAGGGGCCACCCTGGACTCCCTGCTCTTTTGGGTCAGGGGGCCTACTTTTTTTTCCCGAGTACAAAATCTTGGGTCGTTCGATAGCCGGGTTTTGGGAAAACCGGGGCCTCCGTCTTGTCAGGAGAGGACAGCACCAGCTGACAGGGCAGATTTGATGCTCAGAAGGGCCCTTTGGATGTTGCAGCAGGAGCTCCATGGGCCAAAATACAGGGGCGGGTGGATCCAGGATACATCAAAAGCTCAGATGCAACTTCCACCGGGGTTTCCCCACAGATGCCCCCAAAGGGCGCACGACAGAGGCTGGCGGTTCGCCTCTGCCATGAGCGATGATGCCAAGACCTTGACAGAATGAATGAGCAGCAAGTTTCCCCTTTACTCAGTCCTCAATACACAGCGTCAGGGCAGATGCAGCGACATCGGGAGCCCCACTTTGAGATGCAGCGACAATGCTTTCTTTGCAGCTAGAATCCGCGCTTAGTTACAGTCCCCCGCAGCTGCAGCAGTAGAACATGGCTTTTTGGCTCACGGAAAGAAGTGGGGTTTGGGCTCTTTCCCCAAGTCCCCGCACTCCTCAATTCAGAGATACACTTCACAGCCCCCCTCGTCAGTTTGGGGAGTTGGAGGGCCTCGTTCTCAGTAGGACCCTCATTGGCCCCCCAGTGGGGCCCCCGTCAGCCACCGGGGCAACAGTCCTCCCACCCCCTCCATACGTTTAGTGGACTTTAGGGTGCTGGTTGACCACCCCCGTTCCTCACCGGGGGACTAGGGGACTCGTGGTTGGACAATTTGGACCTACTCAGCATTCAACCCCCCTTAAAGGGGTTTTACTCCCCTTTCCGCAACTGGGGGCTAATGCTAGAGATCTGTTAGCCTCTTTCCCGTGAATTACCGTCAACCTCCCCCACTGGTCCTCAATTGAGCAGAGGTTTAGGGCGAGCTTGTAGCCCAAAAGCTGATCAAAACCGCTCCTCAGTACTTCCTCAGAGGGTCCATGACAGTCGGGCTCCAGCCGTTTTACCCCTCCGACACTGCAGTCGCTACCCATGCTACGGTTTCTCCTCCACCCGTTCAGCTCACCTCCGGGTTTTTCAACTCCAACGAGTCAGTGCTGAGGGACCACCGGGCACAGCCTCCAGAGGCTCCCCAGAGACACCAGCACCCTTCCCCCTCCTAAATGCTTCCCCAGCTACTGCTCCCAGTTTTGACCGTAGCAGACCTTCAGCTTCCGACTCCCCCGACCGCTTCACTACCAGCTACGGGCCTCAGGGGGAGACAGATGATGAGACAAACTGGAGCTTTCAGGGTCCCCCGACCCCCTCCACGGCTGCTTCCACTCCACCTCCAGACGCTTAGTTTTTTGGTGTTTCGACGCCAAAGGGGGGGAGGGGGAGTCGGTAGATGGGGTAGCTTTTGGGGGCTGTAGTACTCCTTCTTTTGTTTTGTATAAACTCTATTTCATCATGCATCCTTTTTCCCTCTTATTGCATTGTATATATGTGTGATGTTTTAGATTTATGTTTGTGACATGTTGGACTTTTTTATATTTATATATCATGTCACTTGGTTATGCTATTGCTTCCGCCTAAACCTATCTTTTGGCTAGCATATCCTTTTTTGAAATCAAGTACTATATTCATTTTAATCTATTGTGCTTGCATGGTTTGAAAGGTTTGGGTGTACTTTTCTTTTCTTTTTACTAACCCATGCCTATCTCATTCGTCATGTTTTTTTTCTTATCAAAAATTTACCAAAAATTCTCTACTCGAGCTGTATTGTCTCAATCACCCAAAAGGGGGGGATTGTAGAACATGGGCCCTTTTGTTTAGGCGATTAAAGACAAAACTAGATCACATGACTAACGTTGTTTTGCAGAGACAAAGACTAATTTTTTGGTTTAGAGTGATGTATTTTTTAATGGGGTTTAAAGGACATTCATGCCCCCAAGATGGAAATGTTTTTGGTTGCAAAGGAGGAAACCGCGAGACAGGCTAGTTCTTAGTCCCTAAAGGGTGGAAAAAGGGAAAAATATAGCTAGGGCTTTTTTTTTCCTTTGCCCCTACAAAAAAGAGGGGGATGAGGGTTTTCTGACCTAGGAAGTTTTGGAAATGGGTATATGCACACTTGTCACAACTACCAGAACCTTGCTTTCACCCTTTATAAACCCAGAAGGTAGGAGAAAAAACCCTTGAAAACCCCCGCGAAAACGGTTGAAAGAGGGGGGAGAAAGAGGCTGGACCACCTGCTAAGTAGGCCCGGGCAAGGGGAGTAGTCCGTGGGGGCCCCGCTTAGACAATTTTCAGTTCGAGGAGCTCCCGGGCCACCTGTCTGGAAAGCCCGGCCTAGGGAGTGGTTCGGTGTTGGTTCGAAGTTAGAAGGCTCCGGACTAGTCCGACGGTTCGTCCGACGGTTAGTCCCAGCCTCTCGCAGGGGGCTTTTCTATCAGAGAGCCCCTGGCTCCGGACCAACGTGGACCAAGGCACCGGGCCAAGGAGAGTGGTCCGGTGGTGTGTAAAAAAAGAGATAGGTTTTCACTCAGAGAGCACCGAGGCTCCCGGAACCCCGAGCGTCGGACCCGGCGTCGGGACCAAGCAGAGGTTCGGTGGGGCCTGAGTTTAAACAAAGGAGCTCCGGACTATCCCGGGGGCTTCGCAAAAGAAGAAAAAGTGAAAAACGGCTAGTTTTGGAGGTGGGGACATTTATAGTTCCCCCCCTTGGTCCCTTGGGGCTTCTTGGCCATTGTTTCACTGGTGACACCCTTTAGAAATCTTTTGGGGAGCCAAAGAGTCTAGTGAGGAGAGATTAGAGAGGTTCACTTTTCTTCCCCCCTAGATGATTAGGAGGCTTGTGTGCATCCATCCACCTTCCTACCTTGGTGGTCAAGTGAAGGTCTTGTGCTTGTTACCTTGGGGTTCGAAGCACCTAGCGGGTTTTGGGGGTGTTCGGAAAAAATGCCGCCCGGGGGATTGTTGGGGACGCTTCTCCAAGCTTTGTGATCGGTTTGGGGGATTTTACCGAGCCGGAGTGGGGAAGAATCGCCCGTAGAGACACCTACCCTTGCTGGGGAGGGGGGAGCGATACCCCTTTCGAGGGGCTCCCCAAAGGGAGTAAGGGGGTTTTTCGAACCTCGATACTCGGGAAAAAATCGCTGCGTCCATGAGATTTCTTTTCCCTAGCTCTTTTCATTTCCGCTTGTTTTTACATTTCCTACTAGAATTTCTTAGGTTGTCTTTTTTCCTATGAACTGCTACCCGTTTTTAGTTTTTGGCACACGGACGGTAGGCACTGGGGGGATTTTGGGATTTGATAGGTTTTTTTTTTGCTTTTGAAATTTAAAAAAAAGCCCAATTTAACCCCCTCTTGGGGATCTTACCTTTTAGTGTGATGTTAGCAAATTTTAAAGTCTTGAAACTTGAAATCCCCATTTTTTTTGACTTTATTCGGTATGAATTTTCATAAATGTTTTAGAAAAGTGTTAGCTCCTGTTATCGTCCATGTTAGCACTAGTATCCATGTCTGCCCTGTTGATGCTAGCTGATATAAGCTTTCACATCTGCATGAAGGAACAAGGGAAAAGTGTGGAGCGGCGAGCGGCGAGACTGGGTTCACCTTTTACGTCGCCGGGCTGTGCAGGCAGCGACGGGCGTCGGGACACGCCCCGCGATCTGCTGGGGCCGACGGTCCTCGATGGGCTTTAAAACGGGTGTGGGGCTGCTTCAATTCTATCCGCAAAAATCCCGACAAAAACATGAACGATCTCATTTTGGCAAACTTAATGATTAGTTTTCTCTTTCCATATTTTTAAAAGGGTAATTAATTAATATTTTTAGTAACCTAACTTTTACATAAATTAAGCAATTTATTGGGTAAGGGCCCTTGGTTTGAACTAATTTAAAACATCCGGATTAAACCTAGGGATGTTTATTTTTCTTTTTTTTTTTAATCACGATCATAAAATATTTCAAAACCAATCATAAAATATTTAATCCGATCTATAAAATATTTTTCAAACAAAATCGTTGAAGTCAAAGAAATGTGTTTTTTGCGGGGCGGAGGAGTATTAAAAAACTTTATATTTGTTAGTAATAAGAAAACCCTTTAATTAAGTAACTTGATTTTTCTCTCACTTATTTTTATTGGACTACAACCCTGATAATCTTAGTATTAAAACACCAACAAATATGCACGAAAAGCAAAAAATCATGGGAAAAGAAAAAATTTGTTGAAACCCATAAAAAAAGTTGCAAAACAACTTATATTGCAAGCCAAAAAAACTGCACGCAACGCAAACAAACCGTGCAAAATACAACACATTTCAACCATCGACTAAAGAGTTCAATATCATTTAAGTATTGAACGCCAACCAAAACCCCCCAACAAAAAAACCGTTGAAAAACGACCTCTTTTTTGCAACCTCAAAAAAAAGTTTGCAAAGGGAGATTTAACTTTTTTTCCCTTTTTAAAAATGACCACCTCCGATCCACCTAAGAAGACTATAAAATTTTATCATCCAACGAACAAAAGTCTTACAATTTTACCAAAAACGCAAACGTGGCCCGCCACATCAGGGGGTTTTAGCGTGGAGGGGCCTGTGAAAACGAGGTTTTCCCCTTCCTCCTCTCTCCTCTCCCTGACAGCTGGGTCTCACATCTCCCCCTCACTGCCAGTGGGTCCCCCCGCCCGTTTCATCTCCCAACCCCCAACAAGGAGAGGGGGAGAGCAAAGAGCCTTTCTGGGGCGGAGCTCACCCACGGTCGGGCCCCCCCGCCGCCCGGCTAAAGCTTTGGGGGCCCGGGCCCCGAGGTGGTGCTCGCCCCCGCCGTTGCTGCCCCCGCGCCTCGCCCACCGCCGTTCTTTTTTTTCCGCAGCGCCTCGCCCCAACCCCCCCCGCACCCCGGGCCGGCTCTCCCCGGCTAGGGCTTTCCCGCGCCCGGGGTTCGGGCGGAGCTCCCGCACGCCGGGGCCCACTGCCCGCACCCAGGAGGACCCCCGCCTGCCGCATTGCTCCCCGCAACGCCCCCCCCCAGCGCCTCCCTGCCCTCGCCCCCCGGCGTCGAGGCGGAAACCCCGCCCCGGCCAGGGGGTCCCGCACCGCCCGGGCCCGGGTCTCCTGCGGCCGAGGGGTCCCCCCGCTGCCGGGGGGGGAGCTTCCCCCCTGCCGGGGCCAGGTCGCCCCGGGGTAGCTCCCGCACTTCGCGGCTTTGGGGCTCGCCCGCTGCTTTTGGGGCCCCTGCTCCTCCCTCTCCTCTGCCCTTCTCTGGGGGCGTTGGGGGTGAACGGATGGGTGGGACCACGTGGCAGTGAGAAGAGAAGGGGCAGGGAAGGGCGTTGAGTCGGCCCTGCTGGGTTAGCGCGAGGGCAGGGGGAGCCGCGGTCTTTTTTGCCACCCCCCATGCTGACTCGGACGGATCGGAAAAAGCGAGCTAGCGTGCCCCCAGTGCAAATAGGTAAATTTTATCGTTCCCCTTATTGCACTAATAACGGTGTGACTGATAAGGTGAGATCTGGAGATGGCCTTCTTTTAATGGTAAAAAATTTTAAATTTTCCCCCTTGCAATGTCAACTTAGTATTGCAAAATTAGTAAAATCCCCGCGACGCAAATCAAAGTTGGCAAAAGTGACAACGATTGCAACCACACATTTTCATGCGATAACAATTACCTGTTGCAACGATTTCATCTTTTTGCACGAAACAATTTTTGTGGCAAAAATTTCCATCTATCGCAACCAAAAGGGCAAATGGTTGCGAAGCACTCCTTGTTGCAACAAATCGTTGACGTTGCCCCAAACACATGGCAAAAGGTGGGAAAAATAGGACTTGACATCTCAAGTTTTTTATCACACTTTTGGGTTGCCCTTTGATGATGATGGCTTTAATGCCCACACTCTTTTTATTCTCATCCTTCTTCTCCTTGTTCTCTCTTACTTGTATTTGTCCTCTCTAAAGTTTCATCGGGAACACCCCACCAAGAACTTGGTTTGGGGGTCATTTTGTCCAATCCAATTCTCACCAATAGAGTGACTAGCACTCAAAACTTTAGGGGAAGACTTCTCAAGAACTTGAATGAGAATCCTTTTTCTCCCACCTTCTCTCCAATACTTAAGGTCATTTACAACACCTCAAGCCTATTGAACATTTCTGGCACATTCTCTCTTCCTTCATTTTGAACTTTCAAATTTATCCTTCAAAATTTTGCCTTGGCCCCTTCATAGATTGATCCTTCTAAGACTCCCAAAGCTTCTTCCACTCAGAGACTCCTATATCTTGTTTGTTCAAAGATTCCTTTGGGGAATTTTCATCATGGTGGCACCAATGCAATCCCTTTTTTTGGAGCTTCTCCTCCTCGGCCGGGTGGTGCCCTTTTATTCACCACCCCAAACTTCTTTTCGCCACCAACCATCTTTCGATTGATTGATTGATATGGGGGGTCATCAATGCCCCAATACCTAATCGGGGCCATCGAACTTGGGGGTCCTCTTGGTGTTTTTGATAAGACTATTTTAACACCGTGGATTTAACCTTTGTAAAATGGTATACTACTCTGAAAACCACTTGAAGGTCTAGGAAAAGGCAAGGGGGGGGAATTTATTAAAATTTTTCTACAACACACTTAGGCAGACTTTTAGAATAAAACACGGCGTAAGCAAGTTTGCACTAGCTCTAAGGGGGGCAGCCACCTACCAATTCTAGTGGCTAACAAAAATAAAATACTAAGGCCACAACCTACTAGAACCTACAAAGCCTAAACCAAAACTACACAAGCTGAGGCTACTCTACTTTCAAAAAGTAAAAAATAAAAACAAAGAAAGTAGAGAGGGGTTTTACCACCAAAAAGTAACAAAGGATAAACCCAAACAAAAATAGATAGCCAATGAAAAATCCTCAATAGAAGACAATGAGCACAATATTTTTTTCGGGTTTACGTTTGCCCAAAAAGCTACTCCCGTTGTAGCGATTCACCTACTTGGGGGTTCACGCGCTAATTGGCATCACACCCAAACCCGTCACCGGGTGCCGGAAAACCCAACACAAGATAGGGATCCACAAGCTATGTGCAACCCACAGAGATCCCTTTTCCGTGAACTCCCGCGGGGAAGGTTCAAGAAACCCCCATAATCCCCCGATCGGAGTCGCAGACAATCACCTTCCTCCACTCAGCGATCCTCGTCGCACCAAGTCGTCTAGGAGATGGCAATCTCCAAGAATAACAGACTTCCACGATGACGACGATCACCAACTGCCACTAGTATTGCAATTGAAGAAGCAATGCATTTGGGTTTTCACCAATCTCTCATGAATTGATCAATTTAGTCAAGAAGATGAGGGGGTGGAGCAATCTCAAGCAAACACAAGTGTTGAGTGATGTAGGAGTGCAAAAGAGATGCCCCGAAGGGCCGGGCCCATATCCTTATATAGCCCTCACCCACACAACTGGGCCATTATGCCCCAAAACACAGCTTCTGCACCACCTCCGGACGCTAGCAACAGTTGGGGTCCGACCATCAACGGTGTCTGGACGCCCTTCAACCGCAGAGATAGCTTCTCTATTCAACCTCCGGGTGCGCGCCAACGCGCCATTCGGACCACCGGCCACGCCCCGGTCGAGCCTCCATTCAAACGGTCCATTCATGCCTTCGCCTCAGCTTGCCACGCGTCTCAAGGCGCCACATGCTATCCGGGTCCGGACCTACAATAGTAGCGTCCGAACTCTACACAGAGAAGGTCCAGAGAGCCTCTTTTTCTCCGGACGCGCGTCCGGAGTCCACCGTCCGGATGCCAAACACTGTCCGGACTCCACAAAGAGTTGACCAGAGAGCACCAAACGATCCCGGAATGCTGTCCGGACCTGCGCGTCCCGCGACCAACACGTCTAGACCTTTGTCCACAGCCCAGCTGAACTAGGGTATGCTTCCGGACGCACACGCGTTAGTCCGAACAACCTTCCACTAGCGTCCGGATCTCTGTCCGAAGCTCCTTCTTGCTGCCCAAACTTCCTTCCAACTTTTCCCAAGCTTCCAAGGGCTAACATTAAGTGATCTCAACACTTGTGCACGTGTGTTAGCTTTTAGTTCACATTTTATCTTGGAATTAGTTGGGTTTTTTCACTAGTTCAATTGATTTTAAAAAAATGAAAAAGAACCTAGTGGCACATGATAACCAAATCATTCACAAGAGCTCCCTCCTTGATATACGGCTACTATCCTAAAAGTGATCTCACCCTCTATGGTGACTTGATCATTTAAACCGAAAATGGTTCCTAGTTTCATCTTTTCCTTGAACCCATTTTCCTATGCAATTCACCTCCCCCATGAAAAGAGCCTTTGCAATCACCACCTTGACCCATTTGCTCCATCAAATGGTATGTACCAACTTATCTCATGATTCACACTTAGAGATCCAAGGTTAGTAATTAAGTAGGTTTCATCCATTACTCAAAACCAAACACATGGAAATCGTGATTCTCCACCGTTGACGACGATGTCTTCACCAACATGTGGAACATAGAACAACTACGTCTCTTGTACCCTTAGCCGTGTATTCGTAACTACTATGTAAATCGTCGGGGTGTTAATGCAATGACCCATGTTTTCTACTATGTAAGTTTTTTATCGCATTCTCACACCATATGTGGGTCCTTTCCCAACCCAAGAGGTTGAGGGGGACCAACTTGTCCCCATCTCGGGCCCCCAGGAAAGGGCAGGATGGACCGATGCAATTTTCTCCCTGATCCTTGAGTCAGGATAAAATGCCTCATGACTAACCATGAGTCATGCCGGACCCTCATTTGTCATTAGTTTAACGCAGCCTCACCCCTCCTATCTATCTCCTCTATCGCCAGAGGGCCGCGGGGTCAGGTGAGTTCCCCCTTCCATCAAAACTCAGCACCGCCTACACCCCAGCGGGTATGGCACGTTCAGTTCATGACAAACACCGAGACACTCTGACCCACCTCGCACCCAAAACCCATGGAAACAAAAAAGGAGGAAGGATTTCATTAACTAATAAACATTAAGAGGCATAATTGGGTCAACACAGAATTTGTCCATACAAAAACAAAAGCATATTAAACTTATTCCTAACAAAAGACCTCTCTATGGGTCACGAGCAGGAAGAACACGAGGGGTCAGTGTTTTTGGTGAGGTCACAGACATAGGGCCAGCATCCTCTATCATCTTCAAGATAACCTCCTCGACGTACCTTGGGAAAAACCCTCTGCTCATTTCGTCAAGGTCAAAGCCCTCGTAATGGGACAGGTGAACGCTTGGTGCACTCCTCCCGTGAAGTGTTGCCTCTATTTCCCCGACCCGACTAGGGAGTTCCTTTGATCAGGCTCATCGGGGTCCATTCCCAGCACCCAAAAAGGCATGCGTGAGGGAAAACAGCTTCTGCTCCATCGACATCCTCTTTGTATCGAGGTCGTCCATCCTCTGTTGGGCCACACCCAGCCGGCTCGTCAACAAGCCCACCACCTCCTAGGTGCGAGTAGCTTCCTAACACAGCCCCTTGGCCCATAGCACAAGCTTGTTGCGCTCTCCCTGGAGGTCACCACCGACTTCTCTAGAGCATGGCGCTCGTTGTAACACCCTCGGTGTTAATCACGGGTTAAGAAGTGTGCGAACACATCGTTGACATGTACCCATGTACGTTCTTTTGTGTGGAGTGATCGTCCAACATTGGAGTGTGTCAGTTTGAGTGGCTTGAACTAACCTCTCGGAAAGCAAATGTGGGGTCTGTTTATCGGCTTGTGGGGTGCAGGTGCTATGTCTAGTGACAATGGTCAATGGCGTGGAGAAAGTCGAGTAGATGCTTGCCCGTGCCGATGGACTGAGAGCGGTTAAGGGCGGAAGCGGGGCTCGGACCGATGGGACCATGGGCGCTGGCGGACTAGCTGCGGTGGTAGTGCTTGGCAAAGGGGAGTGCGACAAGACATGGAGGTAGACCGAGTTGACCGAGTCAAGACGGCGGGAACGAGCGGGGTCGAGCGGAGGCTCATGGGACTCGGAGTCCGACCGGGCGAGGACAAAGGTGACTCGAGTCGAGCGGTTTGGTGGTTTGGGCCACAAAACCACCGGAGGGCAGTTTCCAAGTTTGGGCTTCAAAACTCGGGGTTCGGTAGTTTTAACCGAAAGCTATGGGGGGCGGGTTTCATGGGTTTGGGCCTCAAAATCCGGGCGGAGCTTCCGAGGAAGCGGGGATGGAACGTGGTGGAATCCTGGAGGTTGCGTCAAGGCGACGACAACTCCTTGGCAGGAAGCGGGCCGTCCATTCAAACGAGTGGCTGAGGGGTTACTGACTTGGATTACAATGTTTTTAGGGCTAAGTAATTCGGTCTTGTATCTAGGGGGTCTTTGGGAAATAGCCAAGCCTGTTAAGTAGGGATGAAGGGGTATCCCTCATCCACCTCTTGAACCCTAATCATTTGCACCACTTCTCTCTCCCCTTCTCTAACCTCTCTCTAGTTCATGGGGGCCCTAGGTTGATCTCTCCAACCCTTTTTGTAAGAACTCGCGAATCTTTTGGTGGGAATCAGAGGCCTTACCTTTCGTAAGCCATGGTTGGTTCGATTTCTTGATCGTGTCCCGAGTTTGCTTGTGTTCTTCGCGTTTTTCTTTTTGCCCCTCTTTGATCCTGAGATGAGATCTCTTTGTAGGGAGTAGTTCTTGCAAATCCGTTTGAATCAAGTTGTTCGTAATCGAGAGGAGCTCTTTTGCACTGAAGGACTCCTCCTCAAACCTCTCGAGTACGTAGATTGGGCAATTTCTTTGCGGTGTTCTTGTTTCTTTCTTTCTTTCCCAATCTTGTTTCCCTTTAATCCAAACCAAATTGAGCGATGATTTCTCGGGATAGCTCCTCCAAAGCACTAGAAATATGCCTTTCCAAGTTGGGTTGCTATGGAGATCATTTGGTTAGGATTTGGAAAGATTTGGCGAGGAGAAAAAACGAGTTTCGCGTTTACTGCGCTCTGCTCGGGGCACCGGACGCTCCGTCGAGAGGCCCGGACGATAGGACGTGCTGACATCAGCGTCTGTCGCAATCCCTGTCTGCGCGGCTCAAGTTCGCGTCGGACGCTCTCCCCTCGTCCGTCATCTGCTCCCTGAGACGCGTCTATTGATTTTTCGCTCTGCAAGGCTCTCTGTTCGTTTTGCAAAAGGATGCCCCCAGCGTCCGTCGGGTGTCCCCTAGACGCGTCCGTCGCCAGGAGCACTTCTCTGGTCGGCTCTGTGTTGGCATTAGACACTAAGCACAACGTCCATCGCTTCTGACCCAACGTCTGACGCCAGCGGCTGTCGCACCGCGTCAGAGGGTCCATCGCTAGCAACCCTAGCATCTATCGCCTGTCTTGCCTAGGCTCTTTCCTCTTTTCCCTAGGGGTCGAGAACCTATGTTTTGGGGTTTCCGGGAGTTTTCTCTCACCTGCCAGCGTTGCTCAGGGGGGGTTGAGCATCCATCAACTGGGTTTTTGGTTTTTGGGGAAAAGTGGC